>JACEGR010012602.1:0-11103 GCA_014170235.1 Listronotus bonariensis | reverse complement strand
TTTTAAAATATTTAGGGTAGGGCGGGGCTAGATGAGCAATTTTTCACTTGATCGGTTACAGCTCCTCAAAAATAAGTCTTAATGGCTTATAACGCATACTGATGGATTAGCAATTTATTCCTTATTAATAGTGTCCATAGTAGTTTCTTTCTAATAAGTCGAATTTAGGAGTTACATCTGTTTTAATGTAGATAGTCAAGTATGCCCAACGTACCCCATAGGTGGGGTAAGTTGAGCAAGGGTATGGGGCTAGTGGAGCACTTAGAAAGTATAGTCAAATCATGGCTTGAATGTTAGATGCGTTTACAATAAAAATACATTTTGACAATTTGCTTTTTATATTTATAATCTTATAATGACAAAACAAGAAACCTTATTAATAAAACAGCAACGTACCTAGCTTAGCTTAACTATTGGATTTAATATCTATCAATTCATCTTCGTTTTTAAACTTTTTAAGCAGTTTTATTTTGCTTCTCTTGTAATGCCTTCTGTATCTGTTAAAATTGCCGGTTTTCTTGGACCAGCCTTTGGGTATGGTCGAACTATTTCCAGAAAAAAATTATAAGTTAGATAGATCAGCTCGTTTTCTTTGTTCCTTGTATAAAGTTTGGGTTGCAGCCTCTTTTAAATCTTAAGAAGACTTTAGTGTTTTACTGTTATAAGTCCATATCCTTTTACTGTTATAAGTCCGTAAAAAAAAATAAAACATTTTATATTTAAAACCGTGGGGTTAATTGGGCAACTGTAGCTCAACTAACCCCAACCTGAAATTTTAAAGAAAAAGTGAATTTATTAAAAAACCGGTTAATTGTATTCAAAATCTTTATACATATTAAAACTGCAATAAATTTACTTAAGATTAACACTTACCTGATTGAGAACGGATACATTTAACTATTACAGATAAAATTTTCCGGCTTGCAATTATTTTACTTTTTAATCACAAAAGAAACAATGCGCACGGATACTTTTCTTGATCGCCGCGTCACCACTAGTGGTTGCACAATCATTTCCCCTCGCGCAACCCCTTCTTTGCGCTATTTAATGCGTTCGCGTGCGGTCGATAGTTTTTCAGATATTTTGATTGCCCAACTTACCTCTATGCTCAACTAACCCCCCTACCCTACTTTAAAAAATTAATAAAACTTACTAAAAAATTAAAAGTAATAAATAAAAAAATTAATAAAAAAAAGTTGGGTTATAAGGTATGGTATTAAAGTAGGTAAAGATGGGTCCACATTTAATTCATTTTGAAAGCGATGCCGCCAAGTACACAAAAAATTATAAAGTAAACAAACCCTTTTGTGAACAATGATTTATTGCAGCAAAAAATATTCAACCGACGAGTTTCTAGTACCACGCCACTTGCCACCGGTTTTATAGTAGGACAGAGGCGAAATAAGAGGATGATTTTTAAGTATAGTAAGAATATTTTAAAAGCGCAAATTCGGTACCCTTTGAAAATAATACAAAAAAACATAAAAAAAGCCGCCTGCAATCGGAATATTTTATACAAAGGCGCCGCTACCCTTTACAGCCACGCGCCAATACGCTATTGGATAGAAATCCATTATTTTGGCCAAAAAGCAACTTTGAAATTTTAATGGCTCATGCTGTGTATTTCAAAGTAGATACTCCAAACTACATGTACGCAAAATTATAAAAGGATATGACGACTTCTATTGGGGTAATAAGAAACTTGAAAATGTATTTTAAGTAAACATACATAAATATACAACATTTAATCTCTTAGTTTATTATTACCCTTGATTACTAAAAAAAGTAAAGAGTTTAAATAATAAGAGCTATTGTTGTGTTTCCGATGCAGTCTCGCGAAGTCTCGCTACTTTTGTCAAAGATTTTTTTACCTTTTTCTTTATCAGTTTTTGTAGTTACAATTGCCTTCCTACTTTTTGCTACTTCTGAGTGTAAGGACAGATACAAGATTTTTTTATAATTTACAAGGTTTTCCATTTTAAAATTGAATATGTTTTGTTTTACACTGTATATCCTAAAAGATAAAAGCATTCTGATGAAAGATATGGATTCTACAGAATCTACCCAACAAAACAGTGTTATTATTTATTTTATACGTTAAAAAATAAAAAGAGTTGGGAAGATGTATCTCTATTACGTTTCTAAGAATAATTTAAAATTATTTTTCAGATTTGGATGATCTTATCTCCGAAACTAATTAAGATAGACACATCAAATGTAGTATTCTTCTAACGCATTTTAAAAGATTTTTTGGTGGTGATATAATATTCAGGGTATTTCATTTAAAAAAATCATACCTATTGTCGTACCCTGTATATCATATGAGATAATAATCATCGGATTACTGATTAGAATACTACCGAATTAACCAAACAAGCTGACATTTTAGTTTATTTTGTACAATAAAAAATAATAATGTTAAGTGGGGTGTAAATTTTTAATAACATATAATAAGTTTTAGGTTTCGAAAAAGCATTATTTTGTAATAATTTATAATATTTTTCCAGTAAAAAGCACCTCATTTTAAGTTAGATTGGTAAGTTTCAGAATTTTGTCAAAAAAATTAATTTCCATCCCATAGTGCGATGACCACCTGCATCAACCGGCATATCATAAAAGAAATATTGCAAAGGCGGCCGCGAAGACAAGCATGCCGATTTATTTGCTTTAAACTTTTTGTGATATTTATTTTCTTATCAAAGAGCACCGAATTTACATTTTTAAACTGTTCCTTCTATACCACGCCACGTGCCACCGGTTTTATAGTAGGACAAAGGCGAAATAAGAGGATGTTTTTAAGTACGTGATACGGGTTGTAGCAAGGTTTTTTATTATTTATCTAAAAATATGTAATTAGGCTCTGTCCGAGGCTACGTGCATTCGAAAAGGTTTTTTACTTTATCATTTTTTGTGTACTTTGCGGTATGGCTTTCAGAATAAATTAAATGTGGACCCATCTATATACAAAGCTTTTGCTTATTTTGTTATAAACATTTAGTAGTTTAGCGCATGAGTTTTGTTCATTTTTAAAGTCGGTAATTAAAAAAGTGTGTATTTTTCGCTTTTTAGTTAATTTTTGGTTTCTAATTTATTATTACTATTTAATCGGTAAACATACAATAAAAAACACTTTTTCAGACTACATTAAAAGGCACAGGGACGTGTAATTTGATTGGTTTGCATGCAAAACTGTCACATTGGGAGGTCATGTTTAGTAATTTTAATTTTATTTCTTAATAAAACGAAAAAAGAAAATTTGACTAACCAGAACGAACGATGACTCCCCCTCCCCCAGTGTCAATCAATCAAATAACACGTCTTTGTGTCTTTTACTGTAGTCTTTGTTTTAATTCAGTTAAAAGGAATAAATTTTACCTTAAGGTTGTCGATTCTAAATGCACCTCTGATGTTGAGCAAATACCAGTCTAGAGGCAGCTTTATCGCACGAACAACGTACGGCAGAGAAAACAATAGGTCTAGTACCTTTCGCTCTTGCTATCCTGATTAAGTTTTTTTAAGGGACTATTTTTGAAATTGGTTTACAATTGACTATTTTTTTATTTAATTTTGACACACCAAATATACCATCTTGTTGAAAGAAAATAATAACCTTCTTAGAAAACCTTGTGTTTTTAAAATTTGACAAAATAAACTTTTTTCCAATTAAAAGACTTAATTACCCACAGTAATTACCTACTAAGAGAAGATAGTATCTCTTTATTTAACGCTATTATATGCAACTGATTCTGCAATATCTGTTTTAATCAAAGTTTCAATGGAATTTATAGTAAAAATGCAATTTAAAAATTAATAAAACAACAATATCGTAACAGAATTTGTACGTCCATCGAATTTACAGTTAGAAAAGATAAAAAATAGTTTTATAATATTTTGTGAAATAATTAGAAAATGCGGTGAATCAAAAAAGCGTCACGTCAAGAATTAGACACGGTTAGTTTGGAATTCTGCACAAGGACACAACTTTATTATACCAATTACTTATAGTAAGAACATTTTAAAAGCGCAAATTCGGTACCCTTTGAAAATAATAAAAAAAACATAAAAAGGGCCGCCTGCAATCGGAATATTTTATACAAAGGCGCCGGTACCCTTTACAGCCACGCGCAAATACACTATGGGATAGAAATCCATTATTTTGGCCAAAAAGCAAGTTTGAAATTTTAATGGCTCATGTTGTGTATTTCAAAGTAGATACTCCAAACGACATGTACGCAAAATTATAAAAGGATATGACGACTTCTATTGCGGTAATAAGAAACTTGAAAATGTATAGTAAACATAAATATACAACATTTAATCTCCTTAGTTTATTATTACCCTTGATTATTAAAAAAGTAAAAGAGTTTAAATAATAAGAGCTATTGTTGTGTTTCCGATGCAGTCTCGCGAAGTCTCGCTACTTTTGTCAAAGATTTTTTTACCTTTTTCTTTATCAGTTTTTGTACTTACAATTGCCTTCCTACTTTTTGCTACTTCTGAGTGTAAGGACAGATACAAGATTTTTTTATAATTTACAAGGTTTTCCATTTTAAAATTTAATATGTTTTGTCCTACACTGTATATCCTAAAAGATAAAAGCATTCTGATAAAAGATATGGATTCTACAGAATCTACCCAACAAAACAGTGTTATTATTTATTTTATACGTTAAAAAATACAAAAAGTTGGGAAGATGTATCTTACGCTTCTAAGAATAATTTAAAATTATTTTTCAGATTTGGTTGGTTATATTTCCGAAACTAATTGAGATAGACACATCAAATGTAGTATTTTTCTAAAGCACTATAAAGATTTTTTGGTGGTGATATAATATTCAGGGTATTTCATTTAAAAAAATCATACCTATTGTCGTACCCTGTATAACATATGAGATAATAATCATCCGATTACTGATTAGAATACTACCGAACTAACGAAACAAGCTGACATTTTAGTTTATTTTGTACAATAAAAAATAATAATGTTAAGTGGGGTGTAAATTTATAATAACATATAATAAGTTTTAGGTTTCCAAAAAGCATTTGTAATAATTTATAATATTTTTCCAGTAAAAGCACCTCATTTTAAGTTAGATTGGTAACTTTCAGAATTTTGTCCAAAAAATTAATTTCTATCCCATAGTGCGATGACCAGCTGCATCAACCGGCATATCATAAAAGAAATATAGCAAAGGCGGCCGCGAAGACAAGCATGCCGATTTATTTGCTTTAAACTTTTTTGTGATTTTTTTTTCTTATCAAAGAGCACCGAATTTACATTTTTAAACTGTTCCTTCTATACCAAAGCCGTACAAGGGGAAGGAGTAATTGCCTACCCCAGGAGTCCAAAAACAATCTCTTAAAAATGGATTGTTTGCCGCTTTGTTTACTAACCTATCTGAGTTATCGGCTTTTTGCCCCCTTTAAAAATCACTTTTGCGTACGGCAATGAGCCATGTATTCTGATTTTTCTTTAAAAACTTCTCTTGATATCGTTTCAGGGGAAAACAGTGGAGACTCAAGTACAACGGCGTCGGGAAGTAGTTGCGGAGAACAAGAGGGGAGTGAGGGACGGGCGGAAAGCGAAGCTTCTTCAGATACCCAAGATCGAAAACCTTTGGAAGGTCACATAACGGATTTGGAGAGGCAGAAAGTGGAGGCGTTCTTTAGAGGCCTTAAAACACAGGTTGGTACATAAAACATATAAACATATTAGAGACATTTTGCACCCTTATTTTGCAATTCCGTTGTGGTTAACGTTATTCTGAGATTGCGCAGTAACGCAAACATGATCCGTTATCGTTATTAACCATACCGGACTCCTTTAATTACCGATGAATACCGAAGAGCTTATCGTTATCGTTATCGTTATTGTTAAACTGCGTGGTTGCCGGATTGTAGAAATTTTAATATCAAATATTTAAAAGGTTAACATTTTAATGCAGTATTAATTAAATTATCATTTATACATAGGCTCTAATTAGCGAAAAATCTATAGCGGTAATAAAAATCAAATAGTGTTAAGAAATCAAAACGTACTTGCACTTTTACAGATATTCGAAATCAGTAATTAATTTAGATGTTACAATCTGGCACACTTGCTTTTTATTCTACTACCAAACCTAACCTTACTTTTTGTGTTTTGCTTATACTGTATTGTTCGCATCTACTTTAAAAAACGAAATCAACAGAAGTGTTTGCATATATTTAAATATCAATTTATATCTCATGAAGAATAAAAGTAAATACTGATTTTTCGTTAACTTTAAAATCGGTGAATCACAGGCAAAAATAAGGTTATGTATCGAAAGTGCAGATGCAAGATAAATTTCTTAAAAGAGACTGCAAAGTCTCTGTCTAAAACTGCTGCCGTAATCGTTATGTTTAATAACGATAACCATAAGGAGGCCAAAAAACGTCTGTTATTTTAAGAGGTGCAAAATGTTTCTATTGTTTTAAATAAATTGATTTATTTATGTCTCTTGTACAGACACCTAATTACAACTAATTAACACACCCTCTTTTTGATGTGTTATTTTGTTAAATTTAAAACTATTTAAAAAATATACAATATAAAATATTGTTTTTAAGAAATATAAGATTAAAATATTGATTTACTTTTAAATAGTGACGCATAGCACTTCGGTATATAAAAAGGTTCCATAGGTTTGCTTAGTAAGCAAAGATATTGAGTTAACAAACATGGGAGTGCTGTATGCTATCATGTTCGAATTAAGAAAATAACATTGACACGTTTATTTAATAACATTCGTTTGGATGAATATAAAAATGAATTATAAAAAAATGCAAGGAGATTTACTTTAAACTTGGAATCAGAAACATTTGGTTTTGCTGTGTACAAATACACTTATCAAAATAATTAGGGGAACAAAAATCCAAATTTTCAGGTGATTTTTAACAGGCTGTATTTCACTAAATGATGGTCGTAGAGAAAATTTAAAAAAACTTTTCACTTCACATCAAGCTGTATATATATTTATGTTTTACCCATCTATTATTGATCTGTAATACCTTAGAAACGGAATATGTTATGGTAGCAATAATACCTGCTATCACACCTAGGGCATTATAAGAGGGCATTATGATAATGCCCGCTTATAATGCCCTAATGCGCTAATATGGAAATTTTATTGCCTATCCAATTTTATTTCTCTCACAATAAAGATCAAGTTTATACAAAAAAAAATAAATATTTGTTCTCCTTCCAAAACTTTAGACTTCTTCGGGACGTATCCTTTCAACTTAACTTTTAAAAAAGATATGAGACGATGGTATTGCGAAATGTCTATATTTTCATAGACCATCAACGTAGACTTTAGGGTGGAATACTTGGTCCAGAGAGAGTTCGGACTCTATTTTTCCGACTAAAAATAATAAAGTTTGTTAGACATATGTATTAAAATAAAATCAATAACTTACCAGTTCCTGAAACTATGCCATTAAAACGGTTTCGGTTATTTGAAGAATTGCGTTCGCATCTTTCCAAATACCCAATGTGCCATACTCCCGATCATGCTGTTGCCTTGATTTAACTGGCAAAAGATTTTCGGTCGCTTTTATGGCCTTTTCTCTTATATTTTGTGGAATTTTTTCCATTTTGAGCAAATTCTTAAATAAAAAATGCCAACTGATAGAAACATCAAAGTCAAACTTAACACCAGTCATTATCTACTTACGTATACAGGTACAGGTGCAACTTATTTTTTTATATTGCGAATAAATAATGTAATTAGTCATTGAAAAACTCTTTTGGGTAAAATCTAGCGCTCGGGCCAGAGTCCCTCGGGCTATTTCGACCTTCAGGGCATTATAGTCCTAGTAACGCCCTTGATACATAAATAGTTATTATTTATTTATTTTACTGAAATACAGCCTGTTAAAAATCACCCAAAAATTGGAAAAATTATTTTGTTTTCTTAATTTTTGAGAGAAGTGGAATAAGTGGACATTCTACGTAAAGCAAAAAACAACTAATAGAAAAAAATATTAGGAAGCAAAATATACATAGATAAACTAATGAAATACCTATTCATACTTTTTATTATGGATCTAGTACATTCATAATTTTGTAATAGCAAAAATTTCGTGATGTTTTGATGAAATCGCACGTCAAGCAGTTACTCAAAAGAACTAACGTCAAACGAGATATAAAGTAACATTATAAAGAAATAAAGAAAATGTCACGTATAGGTCGTGCCTCAATTAGTCTCAGCTTTTAATGTTTTCCTCAGTCATTTGTAACATTGTATTGGATAATGCAACAAAGGTTAAAATTATCTTTTATTTTTATTATGTAATATATATATCGGTTTAGTTCTAGTTTTTTTTTTGGTATTTTTTAAACATTTAATTACATTGCTTTGTAACAAAATCCTTCCTTAAATATAAATGTGATAAACAGGAAGCATTAGGGATTTTAATTATCATAATTCATCTTAGGATTTTGCTTTCACATCACAATTTTGTGTAAAAGCATTTTTTATAATTGCTATAATTTTGGATTTTTGTGTGCCGTTCTTGCATAAATACTACTTTATTCTGTACTAATTGTACTTAAAGACACAAAAACAGTTTTATTTAGTACAAAAAGGAATAAATTTACCGACCTATGGTGTTTTTTATAGATGGGCCCATATTTAATTCATTCTGAAAGCGATGCTGCCAAGTATACAAAAAATTGATAAAGTAAACAAACCTTTTCGAATGCACATAGCCTCGGACAGCCTGATTACATATTTTTAGATAAATAATAAAAATACATTGCTGAAACACGTATCACCTACTTACAAAACACTCTCTTATTTCGCCTCTGCCTACTATAAAACCGGTAGCACGTGGCGTGGTACTAGAAACTCGTCTGGTTAAATATTGTTTGCTGCAATAAATCATTGTTCACAAAAGGGTTTCTTTACTTTGTAATTTTTTTGTACTTGGCGGCATCGCTTTCAGAATGAATTAAATTTGGACCCATCTTTACAAAATCAAAGCATCCTTCGAATTGCTACTCCAATTCATCTTCATGTACCACTAGCTAAACAACAATATCCTATTTTCCGACTCAATTAAAATAAAATGATCTTGTTTGACAAAAAAACTTTCCAAAAGAAGGCTTAACTTCTGGGATCTGGATTTAAACAAAGGCATTTGTTCAATAAAAATACAAAACAAAAATAAAACTCATAGATACATAAAGTTGGAATTGTTAATCATTGGTTCCAAGTAAAGAAAATGTTCTACCTCCACTCCCTATAAAGCAAGGTCTTAAAATTTGTTATTAACTCTTTGTTTAACCTCCGGACAGTGCGGACGTGTGTAGAGAACTACAAAGTTCTTCCCGGAGTGGCGGCTAGAGGTGTCGTACAAACGTTTTTTAACTTCCGGGATCAAGGAAAGATTCACGCTAAATTGACGGCATCTTTCTTCTGGATCTAAGCACTGTGAGCGAAGATTCCTATAAGCTGATGATATCCTGTTTGGTGGTGAACACGAGGTATTTCTCAAATGACGGGAAATAGATGGGCGTGCCATAAGAACTGTCAGTAGTGAAAGTGAAGGTTATACGTAACACCAGTAGCAGATCTTGGTTTGACAGCCGACAATTTATGCATTGCATCGATTGTTGAATTATTTGTTTTCTTTTGGAATTTCTGGGAGCTACGAGCTCGATTATCCAGATTTTCCGCCGACGAAGCCCTGGAAAGCATAGTCCGTAATAAGGGAGAGTGGTGGATTGGACCTGAGGGGACCAAAAAAAAAAAAAAAAAAATAGAGAGAGAGAGAAAAATTGTTATAAGGGTCATAAAAAGAATCGTGAAGGTTTTAAGTACTTTAGTACCTTAAAATATCGTCGACTGTGGTGCAAAAAAAAATATCATTGTAGACTCGCAAATTCTAAAGCGCATAAAGAACACAAATTTTAAAATTAAGTTGGATTACGTTAAAAAATCATAAAATGTTTTTTAGAACGATATCACAAATTAAAAAGATAAATAAAAACAATAAAACTATCAACAAATTATTTAAAAACTTTGAACTTCTAATTACCTGAAAAGAAAATTTGGTAATTTTGCAAATACATATAATTAAATAATTCACGATTCGCTTATTAAAAAAAAAATTAAACTTGGCACGAAAGTTTGTCAGATTATTCTCTTCAAAAATTATCTTACATTTTTTCTGGGAAATGTGCAGGGGAGCCAATAATTTATTCCCTTAAAATTTAAATAGGATTTTCTATGTTCCGCTTGGCGACGCACCACCCAGTATGTATTTACTTACTTAACCTAAAAATCAGTAATAATTGACGTATAGTGGTCAATACATTTTTGATGTTAAATTTAATTAAAAATAAAATTAAAATTTAATAAAATATACAGTGTGTTCCATTTAAAGGAACCATATTTTTGAGACATGATGTATATTTTACAGAACAAAGACACCTACAATCTTATGGGCGTCACATTTGAAAGTAACCTTAACTGGCATAAACACATTGTATCTATAGCCACGGCAGCTTTAAAAAGCTTGGATTTCTCTTTCGAGCCAAAAAGTATTTTTCCCTTTCTAATTTATACACTTTATATGTGTCCCAAATCCGACCTCCCTTGGAATATTGTTCTCATATCTGGGGCATGGCGTCCCCCATTCTTGATTCTGTTCAAAGAAGAGCTATTCGTCTCATTAGTGATCCTTCACTTACAAAAAGGCTTCCCTCTCTTGCCCATCGTCGGGCTGTAGGGGATCTATCGCTTTTTATAGATACTCACATGGCTTCTGCTCTGAAGAATTGTCCAGTATAGTTCCTCCACTCACGGTTCCCAACCGAGAAACTCGTGGTTTTGCGCGTAGGCATCCCTATACGGTTCAACTGGACAGGCCCCCAACTTTCCACTTTGTTCGTTCTTTTATACCTAGAGTATCTAGAATGTGGAACCTGCTGCCCGCGGAGGTCTTACCTTCCCCCAAATCTTCAAGTACTTAAGTCCCGTGTCAACAAACTCCCTCTTACCTCGCTTAAGACACCCACGGTACGTTAGTATTTAGTCTTCGTGGTTTGTCCAAAGATTAAAAAGAATTACCAATA
>JACEGR010012601.1:0-11105 GCA_014170235.1 Listronotus bonariensis | reverse complement strand
TATTGCTGTTTCATCGATGCCGTAGTAATGCCTCAGGTGATGCCGATGGATGTAGCTATTGACAGCATGCACTGGACAAATTGACAATAAATGCATAAGGGTTTCGGGTTGCTGTCGACAGGCTCGACATGCGGTGTCAACAACGTTGGAAAATTGGCTTCGGTACACAAATGTGTTTATCACCCCATCTTGGCATGCTAGTAAGAATCCTTCGGTCTCAGACTTAAGCTCCGCGGATTTCAAAAACCCAAACGTAAGCCTTCGAGATAGATCGAGTCTATTGATGTTTCTGTAAAAGACTCCGTGCTGCGGCTTATTGATGTGATCTTCTAAGAGCATCTGTTGTTCGGCTCTTTTAACTGCAGCTGTTACAGCACTAGACTCCTATCTTATAAGTGATTGGTCGTCATTAGAATCTATTTCAAATCTGAGACCGAATTTCTCCGCGGCTCGCTCGGCTGCCTTGAACAAAAATGCTCCAACATTGGCCATCTCATGTTCTTTTACTAACTGCAGCAGTGGATCCGTGCTTTTGGCAACCTGACAAGCAAGACTCAAAACCAAACGATCATGTATACACTCCAAGCTTAAAAGGCCGCGACCTCCCTGATGACGTGAGAGGTAAATGCGGGAGACTGATGAGCGGGGATGGATGCTGCGGTGAAGATGCATCATTTTTCGTGTGCTAACGTCCAGTTCGCGCAACTCTTCTCGCGTCCACTTAACTACTCCAAACGAATAAAGCAATACAGAAACTGCTAGCATGTTAGTTGCAGCAACCCTATTTAATCCTGATAGTTCGGATTTCCATATTTTCCTTAAGCGCATTATTATTATTATTATTATTATTATTATTATTATTATTATTTTTATTTTTTTTTCTTTAATTGGTGCTTTTATTAAGGTTTCTCGAAACAAATTGCTTTAATTAATCTCCGGTAAAATCTTAAATAAGTATGCCTACTCTTACCAGTAATAAATTGAATCTTAAAATCATTCAGTGGAACATAAGAAGTATAAGGTCCAATCGAGAAAACCTAGTAAACCTTGTGGTAAGAGAAAAGCCCGACATTATTCTGCTTAATGAAACATGGCTTAATGATAATCAAAAATTTTTCCTCAATACTAATGTTATAAGGCAAGACAAAATAGATGGTAGAGGTGGGGGTGTAGCCACATGCATTACAAAAATATTTGTTTTAATCAGGTAAAGTCATTTAATTCAAATACTGTACAATATTTAATAATTAAAATTGGAAACCTTATACTAATCAACATTTACGCTAGTCCTAACGCCATAAAGGAAGCAGCCTTAAAAGATAAAAAAATGTCAGCAGCAGGTATGGATGACATCTCATATACCTCATGTTTAAAAATCTACCTTTCAGGGCCAAACAGTTATTGCTAAATTGCTTTAATGACTTCCTTCTGGGTAATAGTATACCACGTGACTGGAAGAAATTCATCATTATAAATATTTTAAAACCCAACAAAGACCCAGTTCTACCTAAGAGTTATAGACCGATTGTCCTGTCTCCGTGCGGCGGAAAGACCTTGGAGATTATGATCAAGAACCGTTTGGATTGGTATTTAGAACACAATAATTTGTTTAACGATCACTTGCATGGTTTTCGCAAGGGTCATGGGATCTATGATAATGTGGTATATCTTTCTTCCTTCATCTTCAACGCTTTTCTCGCATCGGTGACTGTAATTGCCGTCTTTCTAGACATAAAATCAGCATATTATGATAATGTAAATATTTACAAACTTTATGATAAGTTACACAAACTTAAAATTCCCTTGAAATAAACAATCTCATTCACCAGTTTCTAAGACTACGTTTGCTGTATACCAGAGGAAATGACGGTGAATTTTTAGGCCCGGTTCTTACTACAAGGGGACTCCCTCAAGGGTCACCTTTGAGTACCATACTTTTTAATATTTACATAATGGACATTTTTAATATAAATTATGGGAATGTAACACTAATGGGCTATGCTGATGATTTGGTGATCTTTGTCCGAGGGGCAAATATGACGGCTATGACCACCCAGATAAATGGGTCTTTGAATAACATTGTGCAGTGTCTGAAGGAAATTGAATTATCTCTGGCACCAGAAAAATGTGAAGCAATTTGGTTTACTAGAGGCAGAAGACATAATAAACCCCTCCCTATTCTAATCAATAATCAAACCATTGAATTCAAACAACAGGTTAAATACCTTGGAATTGTCTTTCAAAATCATCTTAAATGGGATAAACATATTGACTACATTACCAATAAAGCCAAAAAGGCCTTAAATGTTTTAAAGGCTGTTTGTAGAGTCTGGTGGGGAGCAGATCAGTGCACAATGCTTATGATTTTTCAAGCCTTAGTTAGATCGCACTTAGATTTTGGATCCATACTAATAAACCCGGTTTCCCAAAGTGGACTAAATCAACTTAACGTTCTCTTTTATCAGGGTCTCAGAATATCGCTTGGATGTATGAGATCTACACCAAGAGCAGCCCTACTGGCTGAAGCATCGACTGTTGATCTGGAACAAAGAAGAAAACTGCTGGCCATAAAGTTCTTAGCCAAACTCACAACTATAGAAAGTCACCCACTCCTTGGACTGCTTTTCAAAGGCCATTAACACCTAAATAATAGTCCAGGATTACGTAGAAACTCCCAGATCCCTTATTTAATAATGGCATTACAATATTACCTACCGCACTTTCGAGAGATCTATAAAGGCACCAATTTCCCCTGTTATGAAGTAGGTGAGGAAATCCTACATACCCCTCTTAAAATTATAAACCTTGGTATACAGAAGGGCGATTTACTAATCAAAGAAAAATTCCTATCATCAACCGAAAAATTTAGACAAAATTATACCTTCGTTTTCACAGATGCGTCAAAAGCTCAAAATACAACTGGGTATGGAATAACCATTCCTCAATTAAACTACAATTTTTCTTCAAAACTACCGGATTTTTGTCAATTTGTAAGTCTGAGATTATCGCCATTCACGAGGCCACAAGGGTCATTTTTAAAAAGTCCATCAAGAATGCAATCATCTTCACTGATTCAAAAAGCGCGATTCAGAAAATTAGTGCTAACCTCCACTCAGCCACAGCTGATTTTTGGACCTTAAAAACAAAACGACTTATCTTGTTGGCTAACGGGAATGGTTTTAATCTTAGGCTTGCCTGGATCCCGGGTCACTCTGAAATACCTGGTAACGATAAAGCTGACAAACTTGCCAACATAGGCAGAATTTTAAGAATCCCTAAATCAATGCCCTTTGATGCTGCCGAGGTTTATAATCTTATTAAAACAAAACTATCACACCAATTTACCATTAATTGGAGAAACATAATTAGAGACAAAAAATATAAATATCAACAAGGACAACCTGTATTTCCGTCCAAGAAATGGTTCACAAGGTAGGTACCCAATATGGATCGAAGACACATAACAACAATAATACGAATGAGAACCGGACACTGCTTAACTAAAGAACACCTATTTAAATTAAATATTACAGATAATCCTCTTTGCGATTGTGGACAGGTAGAAACAATTAACCGCATTTTTTCGAATGCCCCATTAATATTATCCCAGGTTGGAACCCTTACGAAGAATTTTTAAAATTAAAGGTTTCATCTCCCATATCAATGTCGTCAGTTCTCGAAAAACCAAATGAAAACACAATAAAAATCATTATGCACTTCATTAATCATAATAAAATAAAATTATAATGCTCAGCTTTTAAACCTTTCCTTTCAGCAGGCCGATTCTCAACCGCCGTCTCGAGTCGTAACGTATCGAGACGCTACCGAATGGTGATTCTTAACTTATTTGAGAGTCGATATCTTCCGAGTTCGTATGTCATTTAATTTCGGTAGCTATATAGGGTGCTGTCGAGAAGCATAGAAAATTATTGCAAGTTACCATATTAGGGGAGAGATACCTGTAAATGCTTAAATTTTCATTGATTTTAATGAAAGAGCCATTATATATTTTCAAAAATTGGTATGTAGTTTACTAATATATTAAAATAATGGAAGTTTTTTTTCATTTTAGTTTTTCAAAATGGGGGCTGTACACTTAAATTCTTTTAAAAAGGTTAAAGAGAGACTTATTCTTAATCGGCGGACACTGTAGTATCGGTTCTAGTGATTTGAAAATTAAAAAATAACATTTTTGTAATTATTTACAAACCGCCGGACGCATCGCTGATTTTAATGAAATTTGGTATACGGGGGTTTTTGGGACGAATCTAAAAGAATTTTTAGTCGGACACGTTTCGTTTTTGACACATTCATCATCAGACTTGATAACCCAAACTAACCTGAATTTACTATTTCCCCTCCTCTTTTTGCACTCAATTCTTGACTGTGAAAGCTAAATTGGTACTTAGTATTTGATTTGCAGTGCTACAAATCCGATTTTTCTATTTATTTTACCAGTTTTTCCATAAAAGCTCAAATCCGCCAAGTTAGCATTTTAGTTTTAATGGGCACATTCAGGAGTACTCAGCCGCTTAAACCGCTGGGTAAGCAGAGTGTCAAAACAAAACTGTCAAAATAAAGCCATCCTATTGGTTAAATTTAAAAGTTTTGACACTCCGCATACTTAGCGGCTAAGCAGCTGAGTACTCCTGAATGCGCCTATTGTTTGTCTTAAGTGATACAACAATTCTTGTGGCCGACAGACGTTCGGTTACACGAACAATTTCGAAGTTAAAATAAGACACTGCTAAGATCCAAATAATGCACGACCTAAATCCGACATGCATAAAAGCAAGCACCATCCTTATTAAGGCAGTCTTTATCCTATTATTCATCTACGTAAAATCAAATGACAAAATAGGGCCGGTATTATTAGCGCTTAGCCTTATTTCGCTGTGCAATATTTCTCTAACTACAGCAGGCCGATTCTCGACGACCATCTCGGCACGTAAGATGCTACGAAATGGTGATTCTTAACTTATTCGATACTCGGTAACAAGTCGACAACTTCCGAGTTCGTACGTCATTTGATCTCGGTACCTTCGATGCTGTCGATAAGAATAACGAAGCAATTTGATTGGTTAAAAATGTAATATTTGTCAAACGAAAGCAAATGGTACAAGGATTAGATTACTTCCGAGTTTTAGAGAAATAATTGTACAATATATATTTAAAAAGAAGATCGACATTTTATTAACCAATAAATAATTTATAATTATTGTATTTTTACCTAGTTCTCTCTAAGCGAAAAGCAAAGTGCTTTAAGAGAAGGTGGCCCAACTTTCATTTGGACAGTTGAAATACGTGACGTCAAAGGTATTCTTTAAGAAAAAGAATGTCGTTATTTCTTTAGTGTTTTGTAAATGTCGTGTTAATCATGTTTATATTAGTAAGTAAATAGTGAAAAAAAATACTTTAACAATAATTGTATAAACTATATTTTAAATTTTGAATATTATGAAAAATGACACCAATGACGTCACATGTATCAGCTGTTTTCTGTCATAACAAAGTTGGGCCACCTTCTCTCTAAGCACCTTGAGCGATAAGTCAAAATCAAGGAGATAAACTTATTAAAGTTTATCTCCTTGAGTCAAAATAACAAACGACATTTAGTTTACAACAATCTCTTATCAATGTATACTAAGTTTATAAACTTAACGTTTTGTTCTGTGGCCGTTTTGCTTCCGCCGTCGTCGACTTTTCAAATTATTAAATAAAAAAGGGTAGGTGCCAGACGTAAATTGAAGTTTAAGCTTAATTTATATACTTGACGTTTCGTTGTCGTTACCGTATTGCTGCCGCCGTTACCAATCGACCTTTGCAAATTGTTAAATAAAAAACCTATTGGTCGATAAACAAACGTCTGCGAACTACGCCGGCGACGATAAGTTAAAACTTGGCAAAGGATAACAATAACAAGCCAAATATGGCAACGCGTCCATATAAAAGGCCTTATTAAACGCCATAAAGTTTGAGCTTAATTTATATACTTGACGTTTCGTTGTCGTTACCGTATTGCTGCCGCCCTTACCGACTTTTGCAAATTGTTGAAAAAAAAACTATTGGTCGATAAACAAACGTCTGCGAATAACGACGACGACGATTCGTTAAAACTTGGCAAAGGATAACAATAAACGCAAATGCGACAACGCGTTCCTATAAATGATTACATTAAACGCCATAAATAAGTTTAGGCTTCAACTTGACAAATCGTTGTCGTTGCCGTTACGCTTCTGCTGTCGCTGCAGTTTGAACATTGTTAATGAAACAATCCTGTTATCGATCACAAACGTCTGTTAACGACCAATAACAACAGTTTAAATTTGGTCAAGTTAATTAAACAACAAGCCAAATACGGCAACGACGATTATAAATGGTTAAATTAAACGCAATAAATTTAAGTTGCGAACGTAATTGAGTGGCAGCGGAAACGGTAGAGTTTAAACGCTGTTAGTTAAACATCGCTAGGTCATACTTTAATAGCATCAAAATGCCCCAAACACACATCTCATCAAGTACCTACAAAAACTATATATCTACAATTTGCGGCAGCTAGTTATTCTGTGCTACAATTAAGCGATGTCTTTGGTAAAAAAATACATGGCAAGTCGGTTCTTTTGTATGTAAACATTTGGCTGATAATGACGTAGCTGTGTTGAACTTACAGGGTTCGTACTTTATGTCAAGTTTATAAATTAAGTAATGGGAGCAGTTGCCCCCCTCAGGAGCCCAAAAATATCTCATGGGTTGTTTATTGAAGGTGTCGTCTAAGCCTTTTTTTGGTTTATGTAAATAGCATGCCTAAGCTTTGTTGTTTACTTACCTTGGACGCATTCAGAATCGACGCCCGTTAAAGACATGCGCAATAAGCGTTGTCACAAAATGGGTAAATTTTACCACAAGGTTGTCTAATCTGAATGCGCCCCTGGAGTCTTCATTTTTTCCACTCTCTGCGTACGGTCCTGTGCAAATTTACTCTTTACTACGGACTACGAGTCGATATAAATTGAGAATCGCATTTTCGATAGGTTTCGAGTCGATGTCGAGTACTCGGTACTGACCGAGAGGTGACGTATACTACAAAGAAGCAATTTGATTGGTTGAAAATTAATTGTCATATGAAATTGCGACGCATAAATATTTCGTAAGCAAAGAGAATAGACAAGAATAAAATAAAATACTCATAAAATAGATGAAAATATAAAAAATACGAAAAGCACAAAATGAAAAGGTCAAAGAGGTCAACAGGAAAACTTGCCAACATTGCAAATATGTCAATAAATTGTAGTTGCCAACATAACTTTCCCAATTTTACGCTGTACTACGGACTACGACTCGATGGATATGAGAATTACGTATTCGATAGGTTTCGAAAGGGATACCGAGAACTCGATATCGAACGAGTCGTCTCGTATCGAGAAGTTAAGAATCCCACTGCTGATCACATTTTACCTCCCGCTTGTCTTCTGTTTTGTTTTTCATGTTACCAACTTGCCTGTGTATAATTTATACTAACCACATACACTTATTATTTATGCATGGAATTTAACGCTTGAAGCTTTCTGCCTGCTTTCAGTTTTACTTATTGATAGACTCACAGCACTTTAATTGTCCATAGTTAAAGACACCTGCTCGGGGGTCCTGGAATGGTACTACCAGACAACACCAGGATTGCCACCACATAGAGCTGGCAATTGCCTTGCAGCAAAGCCATAAACAAAGCAGTATCCAGTATCCAGTATTTACATCATAATTTCTAATTTTGACAGATATCGCAAATGCTGTATTCCTTTTATGCTCCAGAACCGCCCGGAATAACACCATAAGTGTTCCTTTTACAATTTTTTGACATTTTTTCATGTTGTAAAACCGTTCTTGACACTATTGACAGTTCAGAGAACGGTTCAGAACGGTTCTACAAGGTAAAAGGAATACGCTAAAAGCTGGGAGCGCCACTTTATAGACAATCAAAAACTTAAAAAATAAGGTACTTTTTATTAAAGTCGATAAACCTCACCGTTTAGGCACCAATAGACATCAAAGTTTTCATCAATTTCAATCAAATTACCTACATACATACAGAGGGGGCTTTATTTGAAATGTGTGCTCCCGGGAATACGCTTGATCTTTTTGGTCGCTTAGGGAACGTCGACGCTCGTAAAGATGACGAATCGGTTTATTTGAAAACAAGTTAGCACAGATGTGTGCGTAATTTTAAAAATCCCATTTTTACTGGCAACACTGCATGCAACTAATTCTGACCAATGAGAGCCGTTTGTGTTTTGATTTTGCATGACATCTTGCTAAGCATTTAAGGTTAGGTAATTAATGTCAGGGTCCGTATTCTTGAGTTTTAGGGAGTAGAAATTGTGAGAGAAAGTGGTAAAAAATGGGAGTGGCCAAGAAATCCTGTATTCTTGAAGTCAATTCTATCAAAAAGTGATAGAAATTAATTTCCTTTGAGAGCAAATGATTTCTCTTGGTACTGACTGAGAGAAAGTCGAAAAATCAGTAGAATATAGGTTTACATAACCTATAAACTTAAGCTTTAGGCGTTGACTATCCTGTGAAGATTATTATTAATACATATATTATCTTCATTTATTTATTTTGATTGTTAAAAATGAATAATATTAATCACTTAATATATTGGAACGACATAATTAATAAAAATGTAGTGGAGGCAGTGGAGAAGTGGCATATTGGGAAAGACATTCTTGTTCAAAGAGATCCCTTTACAGTTTCAGATCAAAAATGTGTAAAGATGTTTAGATTGGCCCAAAAAGTTTGGTGTACAAATTGGTAGAGGTACTGACCTTTATGCAACCACAACCACGAGCTTCGGCAGTTTTAATGACTACAAATGTAAGCAAATATCTATTTTTTACCAAGAAAACAATAGTGTGGTTGTGTGTTTAATGTCATAAATAGTTTTAGAAACCCAATAAAAAATAAATCTATAATCCCTGGTACATTTGGGAATTTTTGTGAAATGCACCAGGTTAAGACCCCCTTCTTTCTCTTTGCAAAAAAGTTAACCAAAAAAAATCCCAAAATTCTTAATATTGGGGCCCCCTCTTCTGTATTTTACGATCAAAAAAGGTCTCTTTCAAAACTACGCTCCTCAACCCTAATATGTACCTTTCTTTGTATAAGGACCCCCCTTTTGGAGCCCCTTCTAACTGGGGCCCAGGGCGGGCCGCCCCCTCTCGATACGCTAGTGCTTTTAGGGATTTTTGTCTCCATAATATAGATTTAAACGGTAATAAAATGCCAAACACTAGAAAAGTTAAATGTTCGTTTACTCTACAAAATTTCGGTTCCAAACTGCCAAACAAAATATTTCTATTTCTATTTCTATTTTTTTTTCTTGGTTTTGGTCCCTTCAGGTCCAATCCACCACTCTCCCCCCTTCCGGTCAATGCTTTCCAGGGCTTCGTCGGCGGAAAATCTGGATAATCGAGCTCGTAGCTCCCAGAAATTCCAAAAGAAAACAAATAATTCAATGTTCGATGCAATGCATAAATTGTCGACTGTCAAACCAAGATCTGCTACTGGTGTTACGTATAACCTTCACTTTCACTTCTGACAGTTCCCATGGCACGCCCATCTATTTCCCGCCATTTGAGAAATACCTCGTGTTCATCACCAAACAGGATACCATCAGCTTATAGGAATCTTCGCTCACAGCGCTTAGATCCAGAAGAAAGATGCCGTCAATTTAGCGTGAATCTTTCCTTGATCCCCGAAGGTAAAAAAACGTTCATACGACACCTCTAGCCGCCACTCCGGGAAGAACTTTGTAGTCCTCTACGCACGTCCGCACTGTTCGGAGGTCAAACAAAGAGTCCCCAAACAAAATATCTTTGGTTAGTTCTTCACTGTCAAAATTATGTTTATTTTCATTGGCCCAAATTAAACATATACGTTTGGCAACACTGCCTCGTAATTTTCATTCTCCTTTCTATCGAGTCCGTTCAAGAATACTGTCATTGGAAAACGATAGAAAATCGGGGGAGTAGAAAAGCTGAGGGAGTGTGACTTTAACTCAAAATCAAGAATACGGGCCCAGTGGTTTGTAATTATTTCGAATTTGGTCTGTTTATTTAATTAGTATTTATTATTTTATTAATTATTATATGGAAAATCTAAATGCTAACGCCCGAACATGAGAATATTAAAACACCGACCTCCGAGTATTTACACAACACTTAAGGCGATTTCGGCCCGTTTTGGTACTCCGACTTTGGTAGGTAACAATTGAGGCGATTTCGGCCCGTTTTGGTACTCCGACTTTGGTAGGTAACAATTGGTATGTTTTACGTCACAACCGTTACGTCAGTGTATGGTAGCATCCGAATTCGTTTGGTACATTTTTGGTAGGTAAATAGAAGAAGAACCTACCTAACGCTTTATTGGTTTTTATAAAATTGTTTATTTAACAGCAATATTAAAATTAAAATATTTGCAACTGTTAATATTATGTTTTATTATTAAAGAAATAAAATTTAGAGTAAGACCAACAGCTTTAGAAAAGGATGAGAGCATACCAAACCGATCTACCGACCCACAAGCCACGGTATAGCATTTGACAAACCAAACAGGGTACCAAAGTTGGCGTGATGTCACTATTTTGACACCCGAAATTGGTTGGTAGGCATTTAACCAACCAAACTGGGGTACCAATACGGGCCGAAATCGTCTTTGGTATGTTTTACGTCACAACCGTTACGTCAGTGTATGGTAGCATCCGAATTCGTTTGGTACATTTTTGGTAGGTAAATAAAAGAAGAACCTACCTAACGGTTTATTGGTTTTTATAAAATTGTTTATTTAACAGCAATATTTAAATTAAAATATTTGCAACTATTAATATTATGTTTTATTATTAAAGAAATAAAATTTAGAGTAAGACCAACAGCTTTAGAAAAGGATGAGAGCATACCAAACCGATCTACCGACCCACAAGCTACGGTATAGCATTTGACAAACCAAACAGGGTACCAAAGTTGGCGTGATGTCACTATTTTGACACCCGAAATTGGTTGGTAGGCATTTAACCAACCAAACTGGGGTACCAAAACGGACCGAAATCGTCTTTA
>JACEGR010012600.1:0-11105 GCA_014170235.1 Listronotus bonariensis | reverse complement strand
AAGTATTAATTGCCTTCATTATTCCATTAAAAAAATATAGCGTATTGGCAATACAGATTATTTTATGTTAAACCAACCTTGGGTGGAATCAATAGCATTAAATCCCTTATATTCCAACACAGCAACCTGATGAGCTCTTCTGAAGCGCTCATCACAATCCATTAGTCCTCGAAATCTAATCCAATATAATTTTTTAGGCTGGTCAGCAGATAAAACAAAGTCAAATCTCTCTCCTGCGTAGGTTACCAAAGAATCGGCTAAAAAAGGACAACTTAAATTAAAACTGGTTAAATTAAAATAAAATATAAACTAAATGTATATAAAAAGCTTTTATTGATTTTAAAATTGTTTTAAAAACATATAACTGCATTTTAATGTTTAAACTGAGACCTTTCTTCTCTGATTTAAAAGAATTAAAAGAAAAAAGGTAAAACAAAACATTTTTTATACTTTACCATCTTTAAAAATATATTTTAAAGAAATAAAGAAAACATTTAATGTATTTATCTTAATTATCTCTTTAAAATATGACCATTTAAATTTAAAAAATGATAAATACCGTGCCATCTCCAACTCCGTACAATTTTGTTATTTATACACTGACAAGAAAATTCTAGAACCTCTTCATCTATATTTTTAGGAGGATACTTTTGGTTTCGAAATTTACTTGTTCGGGGTTATTTCATCCCCTAAGCAACACAAACGTCAAAAAGTTTGTGAAAGGAGGTCAAGAGATCCCTCATCTTAAAGAGTTTTAAATTTGGCCTTTAACAATTTTTAGTTTTCCAAAATCAGCTAAGTAGTTTTAGACAAAATTTACCTATTATATTGTGGTCTCTAACCGTTGGCTTGCCTTATAACTTTTTTAATGTTTAAAGTTTCAAAATAAAATTAAATTTGGTGGTATCTACGGCTATAAGCTTGGTATTTACAGTTTAGAGCTGTAAATGTAATAAAAATTAAAAATAATTTTATTTTATTTAGTCAGATTTGAATGAATTTAAGAAGAATCGTATTTATACCTATTAAAAAGCTTTTTAAAGTTTATAATGTATATAGGATGTTTCTTAAAAAAATATATTTTACCAAAATCATATCAATGACCATGTTTCCAAAAGTTTAGAAGAGCATTTTAAAATATATTTTGAATAGTAATATATTTTACAAATTGTTCTATTAAAAATGCGATTTCATTGGAAAACTCAAAGACACAATATTGTCATTTGTTTTTTGCATTTTTAGTTTTAAATGGCAGGACTTCGTTATATGCAGACAGATATTTTTCAAAACCTAAAGGGACAAATCAGATATTAAATTGTATTGTGTAACCTCGTAGATGACTGCTACGAGGTTTGGCCAAATATAAAATATTTGCTTAAGGGTTCCTATATTTTTGCTAATAATATTGTAAATTGTTGCACAGAAAAAATATTTGGCATTAATTAAAAATAACTTTTAAATGTGCAAACTAATTTATTTCCAAAAAGCACATCCTCTCATCTTTGGTTACCATGACAACATTTAAGTGTATTGTATTTATTTATTAGCAGTCTCAGATCTTCATTTTTATTAAGGGGAGCAAAACTTACCGTATGCCGCCCCTCTGGGCCTTTGAAAAAAATATATTAAAGAGGAAAAACAAAGTCCTCGTTTTTAAATCGCACCCTATATGTATAATAACAAATAAAGTAAAGAATAAAGAGAAAACCAAAAAAAAAAAAAAATAGGGTCTTCCTCTCCGCCCCTTGAAGGTGTCTCCCGTAGCCGACACACACCAGCACCCCGTTTGCCCCCCTAGCCCCCTAGATCCGGGCTGTTTATTAGTTATAACTTTATAAAATAATTCTAAAAAAACTTAAAATTTGCTCTTACAAGAACAAGAAAAATGCACAACGCACTAATGTACAAACTTATATTTTCACTATTATAGCCAAAAGCAAATAAACGTAATTAACAAATTTAAAACTTCTTTTTAATTTTATATATATATATATATATATATATATATATATATATATATATATATATATATATATATATATATATATATATATATATATATATATATATATATATATATATATATATATATATATCTTTTTTTATAACAATTTCGATATAAGCAAAACTACAGGTGCTTACTTTTGAGCAAAAATTACGTTTTTGACCAACCCTCGTAGATGACTGATACAATTTGATATCTGATTATTGCCTTTTAGGTTTGACCATGTAGAATTTTTCATTAAGATTTTTTTTGTAAGAATAAAAATTAAACTCAGTTTTTATATTTTGTCAACTTACATATGTACATGGTTGTAAATAAAAATATTTTTACATTAAAATAACTGGAGAAACTTAAAAATGGTACGAATTCATAAAAAAAAATTACGAAAAACTATGGTCAATTAAAACAATGTGTGCGGCATATAGAATGTCAACAACCCAAGCAGCAAGCTGACGTCTTATTGACGTCTCTTTTTAGTCATTTTTGGTCACATTTGGTAAGCAAAGACGTCATAAGATGACGACAAAATGACGGTAAATTGACCTCCCTAAGTCACAGACAAAAGACGTCCCGTTAAGGACGTCATAATGACGTCTTTAAGGTGACGAAAAACTGACGCATATACTCTTTTTTAAAAGCTAAAATGATACGATATTTTATTTGAAAATTGAAACAGGAAAAACTCCTTACTGCTTGATAATTTCATTTGCACTGCAAGGTCGCATCTGTGGGGACACTATCCAACCTGGAGATGCAGATTTTTACACAAGCCGAAGATATTTCCTTCAAAGCTAATTGAGATCACCAACCGCAGACCGGTCTCGAAATATTTTGGTCTCATCGGTACGGTGTAGGCAATAAAAAGCGAAGATGTTGAATAAGCGTGGTAGTTTATTGTCCATTGCGCCATCTATCGGTAGAGTTTTTTCCTATTTCAATTCTGTAAAATTATTAGTCTTATTTTTCTGTCATATGATATTTCGGTTGGATTTTGACACGAATCATATAATGTCACAAAATTTTTCTAGCGGGTTTTCTAAACATAACGCCATTAGATTTTTATGAGCTAGTATGACGATAAAATGACGTCGAAAAGACGCCACTTCAACGACGTCAAAAACACGTCATTAAAATGACGTCATAATTTTGGTCTGATGACGTCCTATGACCAAAAATGACTTAAAAATGACGTCATAATAAGCTTGCTGCTTGGGACATAACCAAATTTTAAATTATAAAATCCCCTTTTTGTCGTTTTATTTAATTTCCAAACCATACTCGTAAATTCCATTGTAAATTTTCAATTCAATTTTTTTTTGCTAAATTTTGGAATCTATATATAAAAATGTAACATTCGATTTAAAGTAAATTTATATTAAAAACTATTGACTGCCTATCGAGCAATTAATTACTTTTCGTTCGATAAATCTGATGATGATTACCCTCCGCAGAAGCAGTGACAATCGGTAATTAACTCCCTTGTTATTCTAATTCCATTTGTCCAGTTTCGACGAGCTGTAAAGTGTGATCGATGTATTTAATGCTTTTGCTAATAAATTGTGCGTAATTGTCCGTAAATGTGTACGGGATCCAGGTGCGGATTAACCTATAAGCAAATTAAGCAATTGCTTGGGGCATCACGCTATGGGAGGCACCGCGAAGAAGGCAGCTAGCGGAAAGATTAGAAAATAATAATACAATGACGTGTAAACCATAGATAGCCTGCATTTAGATCCGCAGTGGCAGGAAGCATTTTTCGGATTTTTACGACCCAAAGAGAATGGACAAGGGATCCATCCATCCTTGTCTGTTCTCTTTGTTACGACCTCGCGCAGTGGGTGGAAGAACATGCGCACTTAAAAGCCGTGGCAAAATACAAACACCGGCACCCCGTACCCTTCGTCCGCGGTCTGACCGTAACGCTCATTAGCTACCGTACTTCGAACAGAAAACCAGGACGCCGTCAATAAATTCTTTCCTATAATGCGGATAGTTCGTTTGGGGCCGGGTGCGTTTACCCTCAACTGGCTTGCGCACAAACCGATTTTTTCGCCCATGAAATGTAACTTTTGTTTCGCGCAGGTTATAACATTGGCAATCCATCGAGATCAGTGGTGTAAGCGCAAAATGAAATTGGTCTATGTCTTAAAAAGGTAATTAATTTTTTTACTTCTTAGAAAGTTTTGAACGTAAAAGTTATAGTCCCTGGGCCAGTAATAAAATGGACCTTTTGATAAAAACACATTTAAAACCTTTTTGGGAGGTTTCTATTCAGAGCTGGCCCAAGCAGTGAGCCGGTGAGGCGACCGCCTCAGGCGGCATGTTTCCAGGGGCGGAAAAATGATCCGCTTTAACATAAAATCAACAAAAAAACTTAGTCTTCTACACCAAGATTAAAATATAAACATTATTTATATTAGGGATTACCAAAGTTTTTCAGCCAGCGATGCACTTACAGGCTGAGTATTTTGTCAGGGCGCCCTTACTCGCAGTATGTATACAGTCGTGTCCAAAAGTACTGCATGTAAGTACAATCTATAAAGTATGCGCTTTACATCTAGGTCGTTGGGAGCGCTTGGCGCCGCCCCCGATTACCTCATTGTGGCGGCGCGGCTCATTCCTAGGGAACCACTAATTTAACCAATTATCAACGAGTATATCGTAAATTAATACTTAAATATTATGTTTTTTTCAACATTACAATAAACTGAAAGGCATCCGCGCCGTTACAACTTTAGCAGAGCTGGATCTAGGGGATGTTTGCTCCCTGACGCCACCTTCAATGGGCGGCAAGGTCATAGCAAGTCAATGAAATTAGAGGAAGGTTGTGTGTTGTGTTTGCGATCTGAATCAATTTTAATAGGTATTCCTAAGAAGTCGGGATTGCGAGAAAAGAGGTTTTTTTTTGAAGAAATGGGCGCGATTTGAAAGGCAAGGACCGTTTTTTCTCCCAAAAAATTTTAAGGAAGCAAAATGTATGCTTCGCTTCACCAAATAAAAAAACGACCGAAAAGGGGCGGCAGAGGGCAATTTTGTCCCCGCCTTAAAAAAATTAAGATCCGGGGGCACTTTTCCTTTAAAAAGGCGACAACTAATGTTTCTTAATTTGTATAATTTTAAATGCCGTTAGAGCTATAAGCTATACCTTGAACACGAGTGAGTTGTAACAAATTCATTTAAAATTAAGTGGTTTGTTTTTTGGAAAACGCTTGATTACGTCAATCTTGATATTTGCCCGAGGTTTTTGGAATTTGTATTAATTTATGTGTCTTCATAAATGGTAAATTTATTAATAACTGTTAATTTTATGCATATCACATGACCTAAGCAATTACGTAAAGTTTTCAGATGCAAAAAATAATTTGGTGGTATTGACTTATTTTTGGGTCACCTTGTATACATGAATTCACCAAAAAACAACATTTAAAAACTAATTAACATGTCTGACCATTAAAAAAAACAATCCTTGAATTTTAAATGCAGATATTCCAACTTGTTTTTACAAAAATTTAAAAGAAATTAATAGTAATTTTTTTTGATCATTGTTAACTTTAGGTATAAGCAAAGACAATTATTGTTTAGTGAAACTAGAATTGTCCTTGGTATAAGACATGCTACATAAAATACAGTTCGAATTGAATACATAATAAAAAATGTAAGGAAAAAAGGATACTTCTGTTAAAAAAAATATGGTAAGAGTCCTAGCTTATTTTTGGGTCACCCATCGGGCCACCCTTTATATATACCTAAATTTGCTTAAAACCCGCAGCCAAAAATTAAGATCGATGTGTTTAAGTGTTTTCCCAAAAACACAAACCACTTACTTTAAAATTAATTTGTTTCACGTCCCCACTTTATGTATAAAAAAGTTTTTAGTTCTTTAAATTAGTTCTTTAAACAAAGTAATAAATCAAACTTTATCATCCTATGTCAGAAAACAAGTTTTTAGCCTACTACAAAATAAACGTTTTAATTTTAAATTAGCGCCATAATTGGGAAATCAAATTAAGGAGCACAGTGTTGCAATTCGGTCAAACAGCTGATAAAAATGGGTATCTAGATTCAATTTGGCGAAGAATATTTACATAAATGACCTGATTGGTTACTAAATTTCACGAAAAGTATTTGGCATCATTGTGTGACAACCTAAATAACACAAAGCAGGATAATGGTCAGTGTTTCGAGAAACTTTATATATAGCCATAAAGCGTAAGTTCTTCATTATTTAGACTTGAACCGCAAATAAACCAAAACTGACTTCGCACGATTTGCTTCATTGCTGAATTTTTAACGAAATCCATGATGGCAACCACTTAAACGCTTAACACTAGTTGAAGACTAAGTAGTCTTTTATGTTTTATTACATTCATCCCATAAATCATAAAAATTCTTTAAAAAATAGAATATTAACTGCAACAACAGAAAGCAAAACTTGATTATAAAATGTCATAATGTTCTAAATTTGCAAATGCAACGTTGCCAAGACGCTTAATTTTAGTTTTCAATCACCCATATAACATTTCATTACATCATGTGAAACATTTGACATTGCAGGCAGTAGCAGTACGATTTTTTTATTATTTATCCTAAACCCCACATGAACAACACTGGTAATAATTTGTTTTTTTTCTTGTATGTTAAAAAATGTCTTTTCATGCAGAGGAAACGTCTTTCATTATTTTTATTCTAATATATATATATATATATATATATATATATATATATATATATATATATATATATATATATATATATATATATATATATATATATTTATATATATTTTAAATTTCTAACATTCCGTAGTATGACGTTGGGACATTATGTTCATATAAGGTTTATTTCTTATTTTTATTTGCAAAATCATCCCTTAAAGTTTCTCGGTTGAGTTACTGGACACCTTGTATAATTAATTCAAGAATGCATTATTGTTAGCATAATTAGTGACAAAGGAATGTATTTATTTATTTTAGTGATGTAAACCAGTTTTTATGACAGTAAGTTATAGAATATCCTTGTAAATATAATTAGCAGAAACTTGAAAACAAAACATCCTTTGCCTGTCTAAAAATGCTTAAGAAGAATTAATAACTAAACTAGTAACTTTATTACGAAACTAATTTGCTTTTTTTGCAAAACTAGCCTTGGGACCAGCAATTTTCGAATTATTTATTTTATTTGCTTAGATTGTAGTAATAAATAGCAAATAATGCTATTTCTTTTGTTGTAATTTTAAGGTATTAAAAATACATCCTGTTTTTTATTGACAATTAAAGATGTATAAAATAATTTATTAGTAATTTGTATTAATAATGACACTACAGGATTATTGCATTATTACTAAATTTTTTCGAGCACACCCATAGGATAAAAAATAATTCCAAATTAAAAAAAGGGCCATTATTAGAAAAGTTTAAAACTTATTGTATTTTAACAATTCGGTTTTTATTCTTACTATTCGAAAATTTTAATTTACATTTGCTTTTCCAATTACTAGAATAATTGTTTTTTAGCTTTCTGTACTTTTTATTTTTTTTTCAAAATTTGAGGCTGGTATTTTACTTAATACCAACTTTTTTAATTTTTAGGTTTCTGTGGGTGCAAGTTAATGAGTTGATATGATAAAGGTGTTTTTAAAAATACGTCATTTACATTTCCCCCAATTTTAGTTTTTTTGATATTTCCTTTAATTAAATAATAAAGCTATTGTAAGTTTTTAAAAACGAGGGTCCCTACTTATATTTTGAGCACCACTAAGTGTTGCCAAACACCATCTAACGTTTTTGCTAGAAAGCTTGACATTTTTCACCATAACCTTATTTAAAACATTTTAATTAAGTTATCTTTGTTACTAAGAAGGTACCCATACTACCCAATAATAAAATATTAAGTTTAAGTAGTTTTTTTAATTCAAATGCCTAACAAATTTATTTTGAACATTATGACTTCATTTTTTTATGAAACATGAAATGTGGCCAGGATAATTCCTCGTTGATGACCCTGTAAGTACATATACAGGGTGTCCGTTATTGCTCGTTATTGATAGGGAAGAGAGTGAGCCAATATAATGTTGATACTTTATATTAAAAAAAACGTTCTATCACGCTTTGGTCGAGAGTTATTGTCCATCAATATTAGAATTAAGAAAAGTTTTAACTTTTGAACTGTTTTGTGATATTTGGGCAACTAAAGTACCTCATATAAAGCGTCTATTCAAAAGTAAATATGTGTTTAGTGGGTTAAGATTACACAGAATAAAAGGATTTTTATTTTTTAATTTAATGTTAGCATTTTTGATAAACATGACAAATTTTGCTAAAACGGTTTAATTTCCTTATTTTTTAAAGGTATACCAAATTTAAATCAATATCATATATCGTTTTTCAATATATAGGGTATATATTTTTTCTAAAATATTATACATATTATTACATTATATTACATAAAAACAAAATGATAAATTTCTTTCCGCAATCAAAATTCATACAGTAAATGAAGAAAAATCTTCTTACCCTGTATTTTTCTTATAGAATGCATTGGTATGAGTTAATTTAGTTTCTTAAAGAACATTGATACTGTAGCAACGGTTCAAAAGTTATAAAAAAACCTTCTTAAGGAAGAGCGATCGATATTTTTTATATGAGGCACTAATATTATTTTGTCTAACATTATTACCCCTGTTATTTACGACTTTACCTTTTCGGACACCCTGTATTTGCCACTTTACCTAAAAACCTATTTTTATGGGATAAATTTTGCCAAAAAAATACAGAGAATGCTAATCTATATGGTGTTCTATGATAATGACGTTAGTTGTGACATTCTATTAGTAGTTGAGTCAGTAAAGACTTTTTGATTAAATTCCTCAATAACACCTCCAATTTTAATAATTTTTTCAGAAACCTTTAAGAGAAGGGGAAACAATTATGTATTGTTTAAAAATATACCGGATTAGCTAAATACCATAAGACATAGGCTATGTGAAGAAAAGAGACAATCTAACGTGAATACCGGCATGTACACATTTTGTATAGGATGATTCATCATACATCCTTTGTTGTTGCATTACTGGCCGATATACCTGTTGCTTATACACTATATGGTATTTATATAGGGTCAGCAAAAACTTTTCTTACAAACTTTAAGGTATCATTCATCAAAAAATAAGAAAAAAACTATATAATAACTAATATAAACCTATATGTCCTACTTTCGGAACTACAGGGTGTTAAAATTTAAAAAATAATAATAATCATTTTTTAATCATAACTTTTATACAAGTCAAAATATTTTAAAGAAAAATTTAAAAGGTTTCCAAGGCATCAAAAGAATGTATTTGACTTACAAAATCTAGTACGTCTCTGCGTTTAAAAACTAAAAACACGCTTTTATATGCAACCGAACTAAAATTAAAAATAATTTTTCATTAAAAAAATATTTTCACTTCATAGTAAAAAGCGTGGGGTGCTTAATATATTAAATGTTATAATTATTATATTTGCCAATATCTATGATGGAAAAGTTATGAAAAAATAGTAAAATGCACCCCACGCTTTACTATGAAGTGAAAATATTTTTTTAATGAAAAATTATTTTTTAATTTTTAGTTCGGTTGCATATAAAAGCGTGTTTTTTAGTTTTTTTAAACTATTAATTATTTTTCATTTTTTAGTTCGTTATATTGCACAAAATTCTTAATATAACAGTAAATTAGAACATACCATTTAATTAAGCAGCAAAAAGAAAATAACCAGCCCCCTATGAAATGACAATGGTAGCAAATTTTAAAATTTGCAAAAGATTGCAACTCACTAAAAAAATTTCTTCTTCATTAAGTAGCAAAGTTTCAAATTTTGCCAACAGATGGCAATCCAGGCAATGTTTGGACCGTTGCCAACATTTTGTAATCCACTAAAAAATTTCTTCTTCATTTAATAGCAAAGTTTGAAATTTTTCCAACAGATGGCATCCTAGGGTGTTGTTTTTATAATATAATGGAATTTTTTTTTCCTGGCGATTAAAAAAAAAAGATAAAGGGATACTGTTTGCAGATTATTGCATTGTCATGGGTCCTTAATACGTGTGCAAAGTTTCAAAGAAATCGAATAGCTGGAAGTTGGTTAAAATTAGGCTCAAAGATTCCGTTACATAGGCAGCCAGATAGATAGATTGATAGATAGATATAAGGTTTTAGCAGAAATAAAATCAAAACGTTTCTCGTCATTGTTATTTAATATCGCTAATATCTAACTTTTTAATTTACTACGCGAAAGATTGGTCACTACATCAATGTTTCTAGTAGCGTACCATTTTTTGCTAAAAATATTTGCAGTAAATCCCTCACTGACGACACTAATAAAAATTACATTTTTTTATCACGTCAAAAAATGTCCTTTAATACATAGAAGACAACACCCTGTAATTTTAAAATTAGAACTTTTAGGAGTTTTCAGTATTTACGGTTGGTTTGATTGGTTAAAATCGTGCGCCGAAGAAAATAATTTTAATTTGTAAAAATTAACTTTTTTAATCGGCAGTAGTATTTAAAAAAAAATATTGAAGGAAACACAAATAAAAACGGGATGAAAAACCAGTCAAATCTGGCCAAATGTTGAAATGCCCACCCCCTACTAGGCGCATCAGTCTTCTCGCCTCCTTGGAGAATTCGCGGAACCGTGCGTTTACAGAGTCGTTATTCGATTTCTTGATTCTTCTTCATTTTGAACAGGTGTTTATTAAACTAATGTTTTTAGTGTCCCAAAGAAAATAATCCAAACTGTCAAGGTATCTGGCATTCTGCATCAACGATTGACCAATTTTGTTAAGCACGGATGCTAAAAAAATGTGCAGGGTCGTAAATAAACCATCTCATTCACTGTCTAGGTGGCACATTTTCCAGTAAAATAGGCGGAATCTCTCTTCAAGAAAACGACGATTCATATCTCGCCATTTAATCTTCCCGGAAGGGAAAAACGGGACTCATCAAATGCTCCCCCAGGATTCCTGCTCCATCGTAATGCTAACAGAGAACTGACTAACTTGAAAAATGTGATTTCCTGTGTTGCATGTGGGTTTTCATTTGACCCATATGATATTATGA
>JACEGR010012599.1:0-11107 GCA_014170235.1 Listronotus bonariensis | reverse complement strand
TGCGACAGAAATATAACCTAAACCATGGAATCACTCAAGCTTTGGGAGAAAATGCTAATATTACAAATATAAAAAAATTTCTAACTGAGATAAACTTAATTAATTGTGTTTAAATATTGTTATTTAAGAATTGTATATACTAGTAGGGGCCTCTAATAACCCTTTGTGGTTGATGGGGCCTTAAACATTTAAATAAAAAAAAAAAAAAAAAAAATATATTCTATCTCGTCATCCGCAATAAAACGTCTATTTAACACTACCGTGCCGACAATATATTTCAAGCCATTATTATCAAGAAATACAGACGTTTTTGAGAACCTTTCAAAAAATACTATTTTATCAGGTAAATATTAAATAAATCTTAAAAAGTATTTTTAAAAACTATTTAACATTAATACAAAGTTTTTACAAAATACTTAGACATGTTTATAAAGTTATTGATATTAATCAGTATGTGCCTAAAGAAAAATATATTTTTTTATTTATAGCTGCACTGCCATTTGAAAGGCTATATTTTAAATAAAATATAAAAATTAGGTGTTTTCTCAGTATTTAACAAAAAAATAACATACTCCTATTACTATGGCAACATCTGCATTGCTTTATAATATTGCGTCTGGGGTTTCTTTAGAAACTTTTGTTACTCTGCTTTCAATTATTATGTTTTAATCCCCAGTTACACAAAACTTTTTAATAAACAATTAAGCTAGTAAAACGGAGTACCTTTAATTAATTTAATAGGCAGTTTTTAGACAACGTTTTTTTTTATTAAACATTCTAAACCCCCATTAGTTTAATCGTTTGTTAAAATGTTTTGTGCAGCCAGGTATAGACATTTTATTACAAATTAATCTAAACGTGACATCTACTAACAATATTTTACCTTTCAAAACATAGGTAAAATTTATTAAATTGTAATATTTTTTAATAAAGAAATATTTAAATTTTCAATTAGTGTATTATTTTTTTCCCGTTTTCCCCACATAAAAAGCTGCATAATTAATTACTATAAAAGTCTATCTCTCCTTAGCGCCTTGGTGCGGTTTAACCTTTACAAATTAAAAATATTACGATCCATGCATTGGTGCAGATTTTCCATTTATTCTTTCTCAAGGTCATAGAAACAAGTAAGCGTATTTTGCCGCACTTTCGCATCTGGGTGTTCTGATAATTTGTGACATTACTTTCAAGGCAAAACTTTTTGTCAGGCGTAGGGTTCGTATGTAACGGGACTAAAACTCTTAATACTAACATCCTCCGGGTGATGGCCTAGTGTGTTAGAGCTCTGGGTCGTTCGGCGCACAACCAAAATCACCCAGACGTAAATGGACGCATAATAAGCCGAGCGGCATTAGTGCATGGGTTATTCCGGCCCTGTTCTAAGTTTTAAAGTCTAACATCCTATGAGTGTCTTAAGTGGGGTAAGAGGAATTTTGTTGACACGGGACTTAAACACTTGAAGATTAGGAGGAGAAGGAAAGACTTGTAAAGCAGCAGCTTCTGGTCTGGTCTTCAGTCTACATACTTTAGGGATCAAAGAGTGTACAAAGGGGAAAGCTCGGAGGTCTTCGTTTCTGTCGGGAGCTGCAAGGGAAGAAATTATACTGGCTAGTTTGTTGGAACAGAACACGTGAAAACACAAACAAAAAGTGAAATATCTTTTAATGCACGACAATGGACAAGAAAAGGAAAGCTTTCTGTAAGAAAACGATTAATAAAAAAGCGAACAACTCTTCTTTAAATGAAATTAAGAATGGAAAGCAATATTCCAGAGATGGCTGGATTTAGGCAAAAGCATACAGAATTAAAAACCAAATAATCCGACTATTTTTAAAGCAACAAATTTTCGTTTTTGCCAAATATCTCAGCAGGCCATGAAAATGTTTCAAGTTTTTAAACGGCATGTAAATAAGCTTTTAAAAACACAACTTTTTCCTAATTTAACCTAAGCTGTATCTCCAATAGGTACTGAGATTCCCATGCTTAGGATCCTTATCTGGACACACTATACATTATATTAATGCAGAAGAACTAAAAATAGCTTTAAAAAAAATAATGAGAGGTTCCTTATGTCCAAATAAATCAACTTGGTACATCTAAAATTGTTTATGTCGGTAGCGTTAAAAATTTCTTCCAGATTCGACTAATTAACCAGAAGCAGACGATTTTTATAGACAGAAAAAAATCCAAACTAACCGCTAATCGTCATTAAATCGACACGAAAAAATAAATCATTTTAAATTTCTTAGTAATCCAAATTTATTATTACTATTAATTTTTAATAATTTCTATTTTATTTATTTGCTAACTGTCAAATTTTTAAACTAGTGACACTATAAGAAATAATGACGAAATCAAAGGTAACTTGACCGTTTGGTTCAGTTGATGTCGCGTTTACTGTTACATTGCATAAATTGATATTTAAGTGTATTTTAGTAGGCATTGAAACAAAACACTAATTCAAAGTGTAAAAAAACTTTTTTAACACACGTGAAAAAATAAAGTAAGTGTTATATCGCTCATATAAATAAAATTTAATGTTTATTTTAAAAAGCAAATCAATATATTAAATTATCTTCATACAATAGGTCAACCACCTACATATAAGTCCTTCATAAGGATATTCAACGAAAATTCCGGATATCCAAAACAAAATGCAAAGACAGATTTCACTTCTTAAAAATATTTCTCTGACGCATCGTTTTATAGCGAATTTGGGCGATGGGTAAAAACATTTAAGCTGGGTCAATTTTCAAAAACAAAGTGGTATTGAGTAGAGAATTAAAGCGCCTTAAAACAAGGTGCTACATGACCCCCTTTCCATTTGAAAAAATACATATGTCCCCTTGGGGGGTTGGAGGGAGGATAAAGTGGAGGGAACTCTGTTGATATCTTTACTGTATAAAAAAATGCTGTTTAAACATCAGTTGGTCTATATCAATAAAAATAAACGTAATATTGTTATTAATGCAGAAGAACCAAAAATAGCGCTAAAAAATTACGACAGGTTCCTGTTGCCAAAATAAATCAACTTGCTACATCTAAAATTGTTTATTTAGTCGGTAGCGTTAAAAATTTCTACCAGATTCGACTAATTAACCAGAAGCAGACGATTTTCATAGACAGAAAAAATCCAAATTAACCGCTAATTTTCATTAAATTGACACGAAAAAATAAATCAGTTAGTAAAACGTTTAAAAGTGAAAACGCCATGAAATGATCATTAAGCGTACCTAATAAAAAAATAATTTTATAGTACAAATTAATAAGTAAAATGATTTGATTACGGAAAAATAAATCTTAGGAAATCTACTTAGTAAGTTGGATTGATTAGCAGAGAAATGAAAGTTTTTGACAGAAATAAATATAGAAAGTGATCTGGTTTGCAGTTTAAATAGAATTGAATTTATTTTATAGCGTTTTTAATTTTATTAGTCATGCGAAATTTATGATGTACATTAATTTTAATTTACTAATGTAAAAATACAAAATACAACTAATTTTATATTAAATGTGAATCCAGGTATTATAATGCTAGATCATATTATGAACGAGATTTTTGAGATAAAATCGTGGGAAAAAAGTACATTTTTCATTTTAAAATATGGCTTATTTTCTGACCTTCTGCGTATTTTTAAGAAATTTAAGATAGCTAATCGATCGGAGAATTTGAAAATAGTAATTAAAAAAGATAACATAAAAAACAATACTTACGCCATACATGGATGGTAATTGTTTGGGTACACGCAAAAAAATTAAATTAAACGTACCAAAAAAAAAAATAAAACATGTAAAAGATAACTAAAAATCGACGTTTCGGTGGCAAGTCTACCACCGTTGTCAAGATAAATTGAATAAAAATAATAAAAAGAAAAATTAACTATTATTAAGGTTTAGTTTTTTTATCTTTTTATGATATTCTGAGAACTCTTTGACATTAATTGTCAAATATGTTTGTTTGGTTATAGTGTCATAGTGTCATAGATAACTGGTTGCTGGTGTATTTATTGTTGGTATTGCAAAAAGATGAATAGTTAGTTAATTTTTAGTCTTCCTGAAGATACTTCAGTATCAAGCAAAGGCAACCAAGTGTTATTTAAATTAACTGAAATTGATGCTACACAACTATCTTTATTTAATAATATATACGCACTTTCTTTGATTTTGCGTTTTTTAGAAAAAGTTTCCTTTGCTTAAATGCTTGAAGCATTCCAGTTTATTCTATGATTGTTATCAAATGCGTGTTGCAGATTTTTGATTTATGAAATTCTGTGTTTTTAATGTATGATATGTGTTCTTTTATGCGTTTAGCTAATGGTCTACAAGTTTCACCTATATAAAACTTATTGCATTCGCAAGGTATTTTATAAATGACATTTTTTGTATTTTCATTTAAGTTATATGGTTTTGTTTTTGTTAATTGAGATCTGATAGTGATTTGTGTTTTAAAGATTGTGCAAATATTAAATTTATGTGCTATTCGTTGAATTTTATTTGATAGTCCGGGAATGTATGGTAAAAATAAATTTGTAATAGGTCTATTTTGATTTTGTCTTATAATTGGAGTTTAAAATTCGGGTCTTGTTAATAAAAATTCTCGAAAAAATTACAAATACAGGTTTCGCTCTTAAAACTTAGATTTTGCTGGGGGGTGGGTGGAGAGAAAAACAAAAATATTTTTTGTTCGCAAATTGCAAAGTAAGTTTTTTTTACCAAAGTGTTTCTCTTAGCATCATAAGCATCTGATATAAATTTGGTGTGGACATATGTATCAGTTCCTAAAAAAATAATGTGAATATCCTAGCTACGCCTACGTAAAGAAACTGCTTACATTTTCAGGGAACAAAACATTTTCTTTTATTTTAATTTTTAAATTAAAATACCGATGTTTCTTATAACTTTTTCACCTTTTAAGATAAAAAATGAAATTTGGTATATCTATATTTCACATAAATGCGAATTGGTTATTTATATTACTTTCAGTTTGAACAAAAATTACTACTACTTTCAAATTTTAAATGGCACTACAGCTGTATTTTTATCTTATGTCGATGTTATATACACATACATTCCAATTACAATGATACTTCAAATGTCATTTTTTTGATACTACTACTGTTGTTAAAATACTAATTTATGTAACAAGTGCATAAAGTGATACTTTTTTAACGAATGGGAAGTTTATAAATATATAAAATGTAATTGTAAAAACACACAAAAAAAGAATACAAATGAACAGAAACCTTAGCTATAAATAATTACTATAAATAAAGTTAAAATTTTGTATAAATATATACATATAAAAGAATATTAAAATTGTCAAATCAAAACGCAAGCAAAGTAACAAAGTCTAATGTCGCATATACTCTGCAACCGAGTAAAATGCCTTGTCAATAAGAAATTCTTGAATTTACCACCATGCATATTTCTAAAATCTCTTGAAAGCTTGTTGTAGAGGGTAAGACAACCGTAAAAAGGAGAGTTTTCGAAAAATGAGGTCCTGTGTAAAGAAACATCTATAATAGTCCTGTTTCTAGTGCTGTAATGATTTAACTCTCCGAGTCTCCTAAATAGTCCCATATTAGAATTTACATAAGTCACGCACTTAAAAATAAACACACATGGCAAAGTGTGGATTCTTTTCTAGATAAATAAAGGTTTGCAGCTGTCACGCGGTTTAAGATTAAAAATTAACCTCAGTAGTCTTTTTGCGCCACAAAGACTCTCTGAGATGCATTACTACCTCCCCAGGACACAATATTATTGGAAAGATGGCTGTAAGCCAGTGAATAGTACACAGAGAGCAATCCCGATTCGTCCAGTGTATTTTTTAAGTTAAGGATTGCATAAAACGCCGAATTTAATTTTGCGCAGACATAATTAACGTGATTTTTTTGATTTTTAAAAATTTGGTTGTTTCAGAAAATTTAATATTATTATTTATTTCAAAATTTGATGGTAATGGTTTTTTAATAAAGAAGTTCATGTATACAGTTTTGTTAGTGTTGATTATAAGATGGTTGTTTCGACACCAGACTTCCATATTATGGCACACAATCCTAATGTGATCTGAGAGCTCCTTCGGAGTATCCGCGGCCACCACCACTGTCGTGTCATCGGCGTACATTGTAACACTTCCTGTACTAATATTGTGTGGTAAATCATTGACATAGAGTAAGAACAGTAATGGTCCCAGGACAGATCCCTGCGGAACTCCCATACACACAGGCCTTGATTCCGACGTAGCACCGCCATATTTTACGACCATTTCACGCCCAGACAAATAGGATTCAATCCAGTCAGATAGCTTACCACGGATACCCATATTGTATAGTTTTGAGAGCAAAATACTTCTATTTACAGTATCAACGCTATAGATAAGTCAAAGAAAAGAGCCACTACAAATTTTCCCTGATCCAGATTTCTATAGGCATAATTTAATACGTTGTATGTAAGATTTCCAAATTACCAGTGTATACATGTTTTATTTATTTAAACTTATTAATTTTAATTTTTGCAGCACAGTCATTATATTGCAACAAAAAATCATAGCCTCCTTATTCTTAAAAGACAATAAAATTATCCTCTTCATAGGCCGTGATTTAATTTTAGAAAATTGACTGTACGTACTTACTTTTTGTAGAATAATACTAAAACAGTATTAATTTCCGTTTCAATTTCTTAGTTATCCAAATTCATAATTACTATTAATTTTAAATATTTTTTTAATTTATTTGCAAACTGTCAAATTTTAAAACTAGTGACACATGAACTAAAAGAAATAATGACGAAATCAAAGGTAACTTGACCGTTTGGTTCAGTTGATGTCGCGTTTACTGTTACATTGCATAAATTAATATTTAAGTTTATTGTAGTAGGCATAGAAACAAAACACTAATTCAAAGTGTAAAAAAGCTTCAAAGTGAATTTATGTAGTGTACTAGAATGGAGTAACTTCCTCTTCATGTTAACGATTAAAAAAAGATGTTTTTTAACGGTTGTGGAAACATTTTATTATGTTAATTTTAATATAAAGCTTTTAAGACTTCTCCAGGCGAAAATAAAGTTTGTAAAATCCTATTTATGGTTATAAAACCATTTTTTTCAAATGAGACAAGGGTGACCCGTTAGAATATTCTAAAAGATCATTTTATTCCAAATAATTAATTTGGTCTTAAATACTGTACCAGGATAAAAAAAAATATTTTGTATAAATGATTTAAACATATATGTTTTGAATAATACTAAAAGAATTTTGGACTTCCATTGTCTTTATTTTTAACTATTTACATAACACACAACGTTTCGGACAGTCCTATCTCTGTCCGTTTTCAAGTGTAAACTAAACGAACAGAGATAGGACTGCCCGAAACCTTGTGTGAATAGGTAAAAATAAGAACAATGCAAGTCCGAAATTCTTTTAGTATTATTCATGAAGAATCATTGTCTACCACATTCAAACAGACATGTTTTTTAATTTAAAATGTCTTGCAAAACTGTGCTCTTAAGTAAAATAAAAGTAAAATTTGTTTGCCATTGTTTAAACTTCTTTAAAATAAGTTAAGTGTTATATAGCTAATATAAATAAAATTTAATGTTTATTTTAAAAAGCAAATCAATACTTTAATAGTATTTTATGTAACAAGTGCATAAAGCATTTTTACGAATGGAAGTTTAACAGCACGAGCCGTTAGGCGAGTGCGGCAATCCCATAAGTAAAAAAGACACTTTATGCATGTGTTACATACTATATTTTTTCCACGAAAGTAAAAAAATCCCAAAATACCATTACACATGTTTTATTTATCCAAACTTATTTATTTTAATTTTTGCAGCACAGCCATTATATTGTAACAAAAAATCATGGCCTCCTTATTTCTTTAAAAGACAATTATCCTCTTGATACCTATGCATTTATTATTTATTTTAGTAAATTGTATGTACTTACTTTTCGTAGAAATAATACTAAAACAGTATAAATTTCTTAGTCATCCTAATTCATTATTACTATTAATTTTTAATAATTTCCATTACATTTATTTGCAAACTGTCAAATTTTAAAACTAGTGACACATGAACTAAAAGAAACAATGACGAAATCAAAGGTAACGATTAAAAAAACTTTTTTAACGATCGTGAAAAAAATAAAGTAAGTGTTTAAATTTAATGTTTATTTTAAAAAGCAAATCAATACATTAAATTATCTTCATACAATAGGTCAACCACCTACATATAAGTCCTTCATAAGGATATTGACCGAAAATTCCGGATATCCAAAACAAAATGCAAAGACAGATTTCACTTCTTAAAAATATTTGTCTGACGCGTCGTTTTATAGCGAATTTGGGCGATGGGTAAAAACATTTAAAGTTGACCGATTGTAACGGAATGCGCCTTCAAAGTGGGTCAACTAAGTTACTTTACTTAAAAAAACGCACATTTAATGAGATACCGGGTGTGAACGAAAGTAGTGTCTCTTGTTTATACAATATTATTTTAATGTTATATTTTTTAATTATAATTATTAGAAATACAGAGTCGCACAGGATAGCTGTTAGAAGAAGATAAATGGACCAAACATTTTGGAATTTTTAAACGTCCTTTTGGAAAAACTGGTCGCATGATCCAAAACTGATGAATACAAAATTTTACTTTGATTGGTAATGAACAGAGCAACTAAAAATATAAAAAATGATCAAGAGTAAACAACTTTTATTTGTAAAAATAGGACAAAATTGTATAAACAAATGTTGTAGGAAATTAAGTTTTATATTAAAGGTTAAAGAATAACAGTAAAAAAATTTTTTTGTCAATATTTTACATTATGCACCAATAGTTTTTAAAATACTTGGCTTAAGGCATTACATTTTAAAAAATATTTAAAATTATAAAATTTCTTTTTATACTCTATTTTTTTGCAAGAGATAGCAATAAAAATGTCTCGGGACAGGACACCGAATTGCGTTAAATAAGGATTATAAATTTTATATATATTTTAGTATCTTTCCGTATGTGCAACTGAGTGGTTATAAATTGTTAGAGTATTGTTCAAAGTATGACAGTATTGTAAAAATGGCTTCTCCGCAGAAACGCGCATATCTCGGCCATTTAACTGAAAAGCAGATTGATAAAAACGTATTCGATTATACAGGGTGCGGCAGAATGGACTCCCACATTTGGATAGCAAATAAAAAGTCTACTATAAAATATGAAGCTAAACTTTTATTATTTTCAAAAAGAGCACACTTTAAGGTTTTTTTAACTATGTTTTCAACATTATATCGTGTAAGTGACGGCCGTTAGCAGCGACACACATGCGAAGGCATTCCTAGAAGTTCCGCATCACTTTTATCACCATGTCTTGAGGAATAGCAGCAGTTTCATCTCGGATCGCTGTCTTGATTAAGGAAAGTCAAGAACCAGTTGCCCTTAAGTTAGCAACCCATTTAAAAATTGTTTTCCGGTCTGGAACAGAGGCATTCGGAGGCAGGAAGCGCGTACAAAATACTCTTTTCGACGCGGTGACACATTCGTCATTTTTGAATAATAGCTCAATAACAAATCCACGTTGGTCACCAGACCAAGATATAACGCCTAGTAACAAACCTTATCAATCGCCCAAGCGAATGTGACCATCCCCACCAATGTATAACTCCCATTACCGATGTTCTTGCCTGATGAAATGTGGGAGTCCATTCTGCCTAACCCTGTATTAGAAATGATCAAAACTCTAATTTAAGTGTGGACGATTGTGTTCAAAAATGTGCGTTGATGACTGGGGTGGAAAAAGCGACAATTTACAGAATTTTTAAACAAGAAAAAGAGGGAGGTATAATTCCACCAAAAAAGCGATGGGCACAAGTGAAAGGTGAAGTAGCCAGAAATAGTACTACGTTTAAACTAGTAGATATAAAAACAACTATTTCAAATTGCCATATCTAATGCTTCCCCAGAAAACTGGAAAAAAATGTGTCGAACATGTATTAGAAGTAGAAAATAAAATGTGGTCTTTGGATATAATAGTAGATACAACTGTTGAACCTCTAATTATACAAGTAGACTCATATATGACTCAAGTAGTGATAGTATGTCAGATATGGAAGAATGTGAATAACTAGATGTAGATTATGTAGCATATTTAATTAGGTATAGATTATATTTTAAATAATTATTTTTTGACTATGCATTTTTAATGTGTATTATTAAAATGGTTATTATTAACTATAGTTATACCAACTGTACAATATTGATATACTATAAATTTTAAAATATTTTTTTACACATATAAAAGAAACAAGATTTTCATTTTACCTAAACTGTTTAAAAAGGGTAAGTTCCCAAAAATAAACTCAAGCGCACCGCCACTGTCAAGGTTTTTATCACATTATTCCCACGTAAATACAGGTAAACATCTGTTATTCCTTTGTATTTGACCCAAGAGGTTGACGAATATTAGAGTGGAGTCTGCCGGCCTAAAATAATGATGCCTTATCAGTACATTACAGGTAGAATTGAAGAAAAATATTTATACTCGGACTAACACAGAAAGCGAATTGCCATAAAATTAAATGATTTATTACTCTCGCTTGCAACGAAACAGGGTATAATTTTGCTTTCCATTGTCCAATATTTAATTTATAATGCGTAATGTAAAAAACTGACAATTCCTTTTTTTCTACTCTAATGCTTGAACTTTAAATTTTGACATAAAATTTAATTCTCTACAACATTTACTCATACAATTTTGTTCTTTTTTTAAAAGTAAAAGTTGTTATTATATTTTTAGTTATAACTTGCCCTGTATAATACCAATTTGAGTAAAATTTTGTATTAATTAGTTTTGGACCATGGATACCGGGTGGTAACGAAAGTATTGTGCATGTTTATACTTTTACATTTTTATCTTATATTTTTTAATTATAAAAATTAAAAACTTTGTGTTCAGGTTCATTGAAATTAAGTGTTCATCATTATAGAAGGGGAGCCCACAATGCTAAATGGGGATTTACTTAAGCGTCCTAGAGACCTATTGGGTTGTAGAGGTTAGATGACAAGAAATAGTAATTTATGTAACATACTATATTTTTTCCAGGACCGTATAAAAATT
>JACEGR010012598.1:0-11113 GCA_014170235.1 Listronotus bonariensis | reverse complement strand
ATCCTAAAAAAACATTTATACATAAAGAAATACAATATTAAAAACATAATATGGCTACCATATACAATTTAAAAATTCATCTACTGAGTAAAATGCACTTAAGAATTTTGTGTAAAGGTAGGTTTATATCTGACATTTATTGCATGATATTTATGTCAGATAGAAATTCTGGCTAGTGTAAAGAAAGAAATATTTATCAGACATACATTTTTGACCGTTTACATTAGCCAGAATTTCTGTCTGATATAAATATCATGCAATAAATGTCGAAGTAAACCTACCATAAAAATTTGAAATTAATCGAAGCAAAATTAACGAAGATACGGAGGTTTAAGTAACCACCCTATCAATGACTCTTATGTACGAAGCAAGCCGCAAATTGAGACGCGTCTGACGCGTGCTACGCGAGAAATATGTCACTGTCACAAAAATCAAGGTCTTTCGAGTAGACGCGTCGCGTCTTAATTTGCGCTGTATAATTTAATTTCATAAGTTACAACACGTGCTGTGCTGCACGCGTTATACGTGTCTCCATTTGCGCCTTGACTAAAGCGCTTTTCCCACAACTCACGTTTTTAAAGTCGGTGTCCATCATAACTTTTTTATTTTTTCGAGACGCTTCCGAATAATTGCCGTCATTTCCGATTTTTTTTTTTTAACAAAAATTACAATATTTTTATTATTGTTATATTTTAATGTGTCATTGAGTTTAATCAAGAAATATTGACTGTGTAGTCAAATTTTTTATATAAAAATGTATCTTTTAAGCGCGATTTAACCATACCCCCTTAAGCAATGCAATAAAATTCTTATTTAGGCGTTTTTCTTAAACGAAAATTAAAAGAATTTAAAATAGACTAGGTATTTTTATTACTTATAAATTATTAAATAAGTTTTTACCACTATCAATTTTTTCTCTAGCTTTAGAGTTGTTCATTCCTGCGTATGGTGTTCCACCTCTGGAGAATATCTCCCAACATAATATTCCATAACTCCAGACATCACAGAGCGACGTATATTTTCCTAAAAGAAAAAGATAGCTAAGCATATACAATATACGGGGTGTTTCCTAATTGCGGCAAGAAAATTTAAGAGCGTATTCCTGAGCTACTTGTTTGAAAAAAGTTCATATAAACATGGGTCCTCAAATTTTTTGTTCTCAAGATATAGGTGTTAAACAAAAAGAACCTAAAAATTTCGAAGACACTTTTTTAAGTAAAATTTGTTAGACTAGATATAAACGTTATTTAAATAAGTATTTATTTTGCTAATTGCTAAAAGAAAGTTAAACCACTTAATTTTTAAAAGAAAAAAATGCCCTAATGTTTCTTGTACGGTTCAGGAATACGTAGTTTAGCGGATTTTTAACACGCTTTTATTAACTTGGGTTGTAACTATCTATCTATCTATCTATGTAACGGAATCTTTGAGCCTAATTTTAACCAACTTCCAGCTATTCGATTTCTTTGAAACTTTGCACACGTGTCAAGGACCGATGAAGATGCAATAATTTAAAAACAGTATCCCGTTATCTTTTTTTGAATCGCCAGGAAAAAAATTCCATTATATTATAAAAACAACACCTAGGATGCCATCTGTTGGCAACATTTCAAACTTTGCTATTAAATGAAGAAGAAATTTTTTAGTTTTTACACAATTTGGTTAGTTGCACCATGGGTGTTCAATTTTTATGAACAATAAAAATATAGGGTTAGTTGCACCATTAGTTCAAGGATTCCATAATAAAAATTACATTATGTGTAATGTATACATAATACATAATGTGCAATTAATAAAAATTAACATTCTTTTTTGGATCGCCAGGAAAAAAAATTTTCCTTTATATTATAAAAATATAAAAACAACACCTAGGTTGCCACCTGTTGGCAACATTTCAAACTTTGCTATTAAATGAAGAAGAAATTTTTTAGTGGGTTGCAATATATTGGCAACGGTCCAAACATTGCCTGGATTGCCATCTGTTGGCAAAATTTCAAACTTTGCTACTTAATGAAGAAGAAATTTTTAGTGAGTTGCAATCTGTTGGAAAAATTTTAAAATTTGCCACTCTTGTTCATTAAAAAATTTTTCGCCATTTTGTCAAGAGTAGCAGAAACTAAAAAATGAAAAATAATTAGTAGTTTAAAAAAACTAAAAAACACGCTTTTATATGCAACCGAACTAAAAATTAGAAAATAATTTTTCATTAAAAAAATATTGTCATTTCATAGTAAAAAGCGTGGGGTGATAAATATATTAAATGTTATAATTATTATATTTGCAAATATCTATGATGGAAAAGTTATGAAAAAATAGTAAAATGCACCCCACGCTTTTTACTATGAAATGACAATATTTTTTTAATGAAAAATTATTTTCTAATTTTTAGTTCGGTTGCATATAAAAGCGTGTTTTTTAGTTTTTTTAAACTATTAATTATATTGTTTTTTTTTCTGGGAAACTAAGCAAGCTACGTAAAAATATTAAGACACAAAAAAGTTGTATTTTTACTTGTGTAGTTTTGTGATTTAAGAAGTTTACATTTGTTGGGTGTCATGGTTATGGTAAACTAATTCATTTTATTTTCTCTAGTTCGACATTAACATTCCCATATAATATTTTTTGCCGGCAAGGCGTTGGCAAAAAGGTATCAAAAAGACATCAAAATGGGCAATTGGCCGTTATTGGGCCACGTGTTGCAGAAAATGTGATGGCATCCATCATTAATAAGTTATGATGAAAAAATGCATTTAGGATGATGTGTGTTTATGTACAGGGTGTCCCATATAAAATTAAATACTATAATGGAATGGAAAAACCATAAGAGATACAAGAAAAGTTAAATGCAGAAGTTGTTCAGTGAAATGTTTTTTTTAGTATTTTTATTGTCTTATGGTTTTTCCAAAATTATTGTATTTAATTTTAAATGGGACACCCTGTACATAAACACACATTATGCATGTGCATTATTTATGCACATTTTAGTTACCTGGGCGGTAAAAAATGCATTTTATTGTCATTAGGAAAAAATAATGTAATGCATCATCTAAAAGGCATATTTTTGCCAAAACCTTTTTAATGATGGATGCCATCATCCTAAATGCATTTTTTCAGCATAACTTATTAATGATGGATGCCATTATCCTAAACGCATTTTTTCATTATAACTTATTAATGATGGATGCCATCACATTTTCTGCAACACGTGGCCCAATAACGGCCAATTGCCCATTTTGATGTCTTTTTGATACCTTTTACCAATGCCTTGCCGGCAAAAAATGTTATATGGGATTTTAATGCAATAAAAATCATGAGTAATTTTCTAGAAAGTTGAGGCAAATAATCATCAAAGTGGAAAATCAAAATAACCTTAATTTTACTATATTCTTGATTTAAAGCTAAATTGGTACACAATATTTGATTTACACCATTTGAAAACCTGTTTTAATATTTATCTTACACCCTTTTTCCATTAAATTGCAAAATTTAATTTTCAGTCATTTTAAATAGTAGTAGCCTTTGAAGGTACTATGTGTAATGTATATGCATGGTTGCAGTGTTTAGGGCCGAAAATAGAAACCGTATATTCTGGGGTTTAGGGGTTATTGCTTTGATATTTATTAGAAAAAAAGGTGTAAAATAAAAGAAAAACAGGTTTTAAAGGGTGCAAATTAAATATTGTGCGCCACTTTAGCTTTAAATCAAGAATTGCGTGCAAAAAAAAGGTGGAATATAGTGAAAATAGGGTTAGTTTTTTTAATGTATATTTAGAGAACCAAATTCATTTACTTTCGTCATAAGTGCCCCAAAAAGCCCCGTAGACCAAATATCGTCAAATTGGATTTGCCGTTGCTGGACAATTGCCATATTATGCATAAATAAAATACATAGATAGTGCAATATTATACTTTATTTTTACTAACCGAAATTTAACGCTTCTGGTGCAGTCCATTTTATAGGAATTTGTTTCATACCATCAGAAACAATGTATTCTTCCTCTTCCCTTGACATTCCAAAGTCTGATATTTTTACGGTATTATTGTAACCTAAAAATCCAAATAAAATTATTATTAAAAAAATAGCACAAAAATACATAAATAATTTTAAAACGTCCACAAATTATATAATGTTGTGAATGAAAAAGCATGACAATGGAAATATTAAATACGGATATGTGTTTCAACTTCAGCATTTTTTATATAGTAATTAAACCTTAATTATAAAACAGTTAGCACGTTAAGAAAATTCTAAATATTTTAAAACAATCAGCATAAACCTGGATTTTATATGTAAACATAAGCATGTCTTCAGAAGTTCTAACCAAATGGGAATCTTTTTAATTATTAACTTTAAATTAAACAGTCCCTCTTCATAAAAGTCCTGCTTGTTTAGAAAATTAATTTTCACACAAATAACTGTATGTTGAATGTTCAGAGTGGGTTAAAAAATATACTTGTTTCCAAATAAAATGCAGGGTATTTTCTAACTACAGTACGAAACTTTGAGGAGTGATTTCTTATGCCATTTTATAAAGAAAAGTTCCTATAAACATATGTCCGGAGTTGCTTCGTTTCTGAGATACATACATGCAACCTAAAGTTTTTAAAAAAGTTGGTATTTTATAAATATCCTAAAAACCCTTAAGCAGATTTGGTTAAAATTTGGTGCATTTTTTTAACGTAATAAAGCGCTTGTAAAGCTTAAACTAGATTGACTTTATTGGGTCCAGTGGCGTCTCAGTGGGCACCACAGCCAATATTATTGAGAATATATATATATGCTACTACTGACTTTTTTGTAGTTTTTATGTATTTTCTTTCTATTAGGCAACTAAAAATACAACTTTTTAGTATTTTACATTTTTTTCGTATCTGGCTTCGTATTTAAGATATTTATAAAATACCAACTTTTAAAAAAAATTAAAGCCTTGGATCTTAGAAACGAAGCCACTTTAAACATATATTTATGAGAACTTTTCTTCACAAAATTTCATGAAAAATCACCTTTTAAAGTTTCGTACCATAGTTAGGAAATAACCTTAAATTTAATTAAGAAACAAGTATTTTTTAGACCACACCGCGCCGTACATCCAACAAAGAAATATGTTTGTAAAAATGTATTTTCTTATCAAGCAGGATTTTCTTTAAGGAGGCACTATTTTTGGTATAGTTATTAAAAAGTGTCCTATTTGGTAAGAACTTCCGAAGACAAGCTCTATAAAGATTTAAGAAATTTGAGAAAAGAATATGAAGCTATGCAATTTAATTTTAAACAAAGTGTTAAAAGACATAGAAAACAGGGTTTTAAAAAGTGAAAATCAAATATTGTGTGCCACTTTAGCTTGAAATCAAAATTTGTGTGCCAAAAGAAGGAAAAATAAAGTAAAAATGGAGTTAGTTTCATTTTTAACTTTGATAATGGATATCTTGAAAACAAAACGTTTCCGAAAAAAATTAGATTCATGATGAGCGCCCCAAAAAACCCCCATATGCAAAATTTCGTCAAAATCGAAGTTGCTCCTACTTTCTAGACAATTACCAAATTGAGTAATAATACAATTTTTTTACTTTAATTTTTAACACAGTATATTCATCTCACCTACTAAACAGTTACGTGCAGCTAAATCCCTGTGAATGCAATTCTTTGACTCTAAATATCGCATTCCAGCGCTTGCGTCTAAACACATTTTCATAAGTTGTCCTTCAGTCAAAGATGACGTCTTTTTTCTTAAAAACGTTAAAAGAGATCCACCTAAAAATGATCAATATTAACAACTAACAATGTCCAAGTTATGTTACCAACTTTCCACCTTTTATTATATGCAGGATTCCTCCTAGATACTTAAATTTCGGACACAGGGCTATTTACGCTGAGTGTCCTATTAAAATATCTTGGAAACTATTTAAGGTACATGTTTTAAATTATGTTTAAGTAGTACTGACCTTTATATGACAAATATATTATCTTTTTGAAACTTCCGGTTATACCGGCAAGCGTATCAACTTGCTGATTTTAAATGGAACTCCCAATATATTATTACATTTTCGGATTATGCACAAGATTTAAAGCATATTTTGTGTATTATGTCCTATACCTAAGTTTAAGTGTTTATAATATATTTAACATAATGAATAATTTTTCCCATAAAAATCCCCTATTATTTAACTAAGTATAAAATTTTTGTTTTGCAGGACCCAGTTTAACTAAGTTTTTATGAAAATAAAAAAATGTTAATACAGGGTGTTTCAAAAATAAGATTATAATTGAAAATGAGAGAGAATTACCAAAAATCATTTTTTTTTAATGAAAACCCTCAAATGGTATATTTTTATCTTATTAAGCATTAATGAACCATTTTTCCAAGTCATTACTTACAAGCTAATTTTTCGTGAGTAGCTTCATTTTGACATGACGACCAACTTTTTCCTTACAACAATTTTTGTTGGTGGTAGCTTACAGGGTTAGCAGGAATTAAGTCTTGAGCTTGTAAGTAATGACTTGGTGAAAAGTTGCCTATTTCTAAAAGTTTTAGTTTTCGAGATATTTCCAATCAAATGTTTTTATTTGGCAAATAAGCTGCAAAATTTGAGGTAATTATGTATCCTTAGTTGGCTATGATAGCGTTTAAAGTCAATCAAATGCTAAATAAATGTATGCTTTTCTGCATCTGCCATTCAACGCCATCATAAATAACTAATAATATGTTATAACTCAATTTTAAATCTGCAGCTTATTATCCTAATAAAAATATTTCAGTGGAAATATCTCAAAATCTAAAACTTAGGATTAGGCAACTTTTTACAAACTTATCCTTATTTTTAATGCTAAATTTTATAAAAATATAAAATTTGGGGGTTTCCATTAACACAAAAAATGATTATTGTATTAACAGTTTTTTAAAATTTATAAAAACTTAGTTAAATTGGGTTCTCTTAAACAAGAACTTTATTCCAAATTATATACCAAGGTTTTTTATACAAAAAATTAATCGTCTGCAAACGTTATTTTTTGAGAAATTAATTTAAATTCATATATCAAAAACGCTTAAACTTAGGTATAGGACAAGATACACAAAATATGCCTAAAATCTTTTGCAGAATACGAACCTATATTAATATATAGGGTGTTTCATTTAAAATATGCAAGTTAATACGCACTTTTGGTATAACCGAATGTGCCAGAAAGATAATATATTTTCCATATAATTATCAATATGACTTAAACCTGGCACCAAAATTTAAAAAATATATTTTTAGTAGTTTTCGAGATTTTCTAATAGGACACTCACAGTAAATAAGCCTGTATTTATCTAATTACCTGGTACAAGCTCCATAACAATCATAATAGGTTGTTTCTGTACACAAATTCCTATAAGCTTTACAATGTTTGGATGATCATATTGTTTAAGTATTCGACCTTCTTGTAAAAATTTCTTCTTATGTTCTTCAGGTAACGTGACCCTACAAGTCTTTACAGCTACTATTTCATTACTGTTTTTTAACTGTGCTCTATAGACATCTCCAAAGTTACCCTAAAATTAAAAAAAAAGTTTGTCCAAAAAGTCTGGAAACGCTGAAATATCCCAAAGAACTTTAAACCAAATTGGACAAATATCTGTACTCTAGGGTAAATCATACTATGAATTTAGTGTTATTCTCGGCGATGTTGCCAGATTTTCAGTTTCTCAGAAATCAATTCAACCTTTTTAAATGTAAATAAGATTTTTTTAAATATTGGATTCCCTGCTTTTAGCTATACAATGGTATGAAACACCTATTTTGGTATTAATAGCTTTTAATTTAGGGAAAAATATTAGGTGTAAAGTGCTTAAGTATTTACACCTTGCTGGCTTGACAGTTCTGACATAAACCTCGGAGTACTAAAATTGTCCAGTTTGGTTTAAAACTCTCTGAGATATTTGAGTGTTTCCAGACTTTTTGGTCACACTGTACAGGGTGGCTCGAATTCGACGCTCATCATTGGGATTTCGGAAACCGTAAGAGATACAGGATCGGTTAAATGAAGGCAAAGTTGCGCAATTTGATGCTCAATAAAATGCCGTTTTGCGTATTAAAAAATCCGAGTACTTCCGAAGATATTCGAAAAAAACCAGAATTTTCAATTTTGGTTTCTATTGTTTCCTGGCTATATTTGTTAAGATAACTCAAAATGAAAAACACGTTTTCATGGCCACTTTTTCTGCTCTATAATTCAGTGTGATTAAATATTGAATCTGACGTTTCGGCTTCTGGCGACCATCATCAACTTAATTTTTTTAAATACGGACCTGATATTTTTTTAATTTAATTAAATCCTTTTATCACTCTTAAAACACTATATATCGCCACTTTGATATTTGCCGACGTTTCGTACAGAAAATTCCATCACCAGAATATTACATATTTATTTTACCATAATACGGCCCTGAACTACATTTTTAGGTAAGAAGGTAAAAAAAGAATAAACTTATTACATATTCGTAATCTTTTTATTGCAACTCATTGATATCTAACAGCGAAAATTACTTTATTAACCGAAAATTTCATGAATATTAGACATAAGATACAAAAAGGTAGGCAACAAATCAGCTTACATAAACAATTTGTAATACTATCTTGATGCCCATATTAAACATAAACATAATTTTATCACTATTATAGGTGTTCAAAGAGATAACCTTCCGCCTCAATGCATTTTCTTGCTTTGCTTTGTATTTTTAATACAGCTCGATTAATTGTTCTCGCAGGAATGGCAGCAACTTCCCTTATCAAATGTTGTCGTAGTACTTAAAGGTCGTGAGGTGCATTTTTAAATAAACGGTTCTTAAGATATCCCCAAAGAAAATAATCTAGGGGACTAAGATCTGGGCTCCTAGCGGGCCATCTTGCAAAACCATTTATTAGGAAATATATGGTAAAGGAATTGAGCTACTTCCCTTCCATTGTGGGCAGGAGCTCCGTCTTGCTGCCACCATATTTCTTGAAATACTGCCAAAGGTTGATTATCTAGGGCATCTAAGACATCATTCCTAATCAAATTTAGAAATCGTTCGGAAGTTAAGGTCCCTTCGTAAACGAAAGGTCCAATAATTTTGTTCCTTCGCATACCAATCCATACATTAAATGAAGTTCTCCCTTGAATTCGTACCTGCTGGTTAGTTTCTGTTAATAAAGTAATTTCCGCTGTTAGAAATCAATGAGTTGCAATAAAACATTATGAATATGTAATAAGTTTATTCTTTTTTTACCTTTTTACCTAAAAATGTAGTTCAGGGCCGTATTATGGTAAAATAAATATGCAATATTCTGATGATGGAATTATCTGTACGAAACGTCAGCAAATATCAAAGTGGCGATATATAGTGTTTTAAGAGTGATAAAAGGATTTAATTAAATTAAAAAAATATCAGGTCCGTATTTAAAAAAATTAAGTTGATGATGGTCGCCAGAAGCCGAAACGTCAGATTCAAAATTTAATCACACTGAATTATAGAGCAGAAAAAGTGGCCATGAAAACGTGTTTTCCATTTTAAGTTATCTTAACAAATATAGCCAGGAAACAATAGAAACCAAAATTGAAAATTCCGGTTTTTTTCGAATATCTTCGGAAGTACTCGGAATTTTTTAAAACGCAAAACGGCATTTTATTGAGCATCAAATTGCGCAACTTTGCCTTCATTTAACCGATCCCTCATCTCTTACGGTTTCCGAAATCCCAATGATGAGCGTCGAATTCGAGCCACCCTGTACATAGAATGATGTAAAGCCATTGGAACATAATTTTTGAGTTGCAGCTATTTTCGAAAGAAACTTCGCCGTCATTTTCAACTTCAATACAATTTAGCCAGTCATGTTTTCTTCATTAAAAGAAATTTTATTTGGTTTTTAAAAATAGCTCATTTACAAGTTTATTCCAAAGGTTACATTTGGATTTTTAGCTAATCATCCTGTATACAGGGTGATTCTTAACGTATACGCATAAACTTGGAAAATGATTGCTAAAGAAAAACAATGACCGAAAAAAGTTAGTAAAATATTCTAGTTACGGAGATAACTAAATATTTAAAACTAAACAAAAGAGGTATAATGATTAATTACAAAAAAATAAACTACTCAGCTATTCTTTGTTTTAGCAATAACACTGTATAATCCCTATAAGGCCTAATTGTAATCCTAATCGCGTAAAAATAAAATTATTTTTATTACTAATGCCATCATAAAAATCGTGACTTGTTTGTTTTTTTTTTTTTATGAAGAACAAAAATGTAGGCAAATTATTTTACAAACCTGTGTAAAAACTGTACTAAATTATTTCTAAAACAAAAATACTTTACTATTTATTATGTAGTTTTCATGATTCGCGGCATTTTATTTAATTAAAAATCATTGAATATATTACTATTTTATTATCTTCTTCTTTTCATGTTTAGTCACTGTTTGCCCTTAGCAATAATTTCCCAAGTTTTTATGCGTATGGGTTAAAAATCACCCTGTATAGATTATCAAAGGAGCATTTAATCTTTGAAGTACCCCTACCACGTTTTTTAATTCTGGGTATTCTGACCCTTCTGTTTTTCCCATACAATTGCACATGGGCGCCGGCAGGATGACAGCCAGAGGGGTGCAAAAACGCGTACACACAAAAGCCAGATGCAAAGAAAACTTTATTTTTACCCTACAAAATGTACTTTTTCACACGTTTTTTCTCACAATACCCAAAGGCCAGGGGTGCAAGTGCACCCCCTCTCCCCGGCGCCCTTGCAATTGCATAACTGTGTAGTCGTGTCAATCGCCATTCTCTCGAAATCCAACTGTACTATGAAAAACTAGTAGAATACAAATCTTGAAAAATGTACAGGGTGTTCTATTTAAAATATCAATTATAAATCTTACCCGTCCAATTTTTTCCAACAATATGACATCGTCATTATTTAATTCCCATCTTTCTCGAGGAATTGGTTTATACAAAATGGCACCTGATCGTTGGGTCACTGGCAACCCACTGTTGTATTGGTATAAAATTAAATCTCGTATACTAGGGAATGCTGGTCCTTCAAATCTATAATGACCCTAAAAATTGTGTTAAAGGTGACTCAGTTTGAACTTGGATTGGT
>JACEGR010012597.1:0-11115 GCA_014170235.1 Listronotus bonariensis | reverse complement strand
TTAACACCTCCATGCTTCTCCTCGAGCAGTACCAAAGCTCGAGCCTTTTCTGGTGGGCTCCAATTATTGCCGTTGGCAGCAGCCTCGAATTGTCGAAGGTATGTAACCCACGGTACCTTTCCATCGAAAGTTGGTGGTTTCATAACAGTAGTTGAATTACCACTTTCTGCAACGACACCAGTATTAACTATTTTTTTTATCTGTCGCTGTACTTCTTGTTGAATGTGGCTTTGAAGTTGATAAACTTTATCTTCAACCGACTGTTGTATTTCTTGCATATCTTCTTTAACATCTTCCTTTGTAAGTTTTAGTTCGAGTAACATTTCTTGCCTCATTTCATCTTGGCTTTGTTGAAATTCTCCCTTTAAGTGTTCTCGAATCTTTACCATCTTTTCTTTGAGCTCATGCTTCATTTGTTCTTGGCTTTTCTTTATGTCTTTTTGAATTTTCTCCATTTGTTGTCTTGATTCTTTTTGAATAATTTGAATTTCCCTTCATTTCTTCTTGACTTCTCTTCATTTCCTCTTGATTGGCCTTGATTTCTTTCTTGAGGTCTTCTTTCAGGGATTCTTGACTGCTCTTCATGTCTTTTTTCAGGGATTCTTGACTGATCTTAATGTCTTCTTTCAGGGATTCTTGACTGATCTTAATGTCTTCTTTCAACAATTCTTGGCTGGTCTTCATGTCTTCTTTGAGGGATTCTTGACTGGTCTGCATTTCCTTCTTTAGTTCTTCTTTCAGGGTTTCTTGTTTTTCCATCATTTGTTTAATTAGTGCACTTAACTCCTCCATAACTGCTTGTTGTCTTGTTTCTACAGGCATGCAATCTTCTTTAACGGCTTCGGCTTCCTCGGGTAATCTTGTTCCGCTTCCGACACCAAATGTTCCAAATCACCTCGTATAAAAACACGTGTCTTCGTTTTTATACCTTTATTAACAATGGAACGTAACTATGGTTACAACAACGACAAAATCTGCTCTTGTCAATGTCTCGAAGTTTACAACACAAAAGTCGAATTTATACTGACTGACTCGAAGTTTCCCGTCGCCCTTTTATAGTATGGTGGAAGAGTAAAGAATGATCTAGAATATTCGAGAAATATCGTGAAAATTCCATAGTACATGATGGCATAAAAGTTATTAATGGATAATTCGGGCGTTTTCGGAAACCTTCGAAAGTGATGAAAGAACTTGGAAAAATTAAGGTAAATTATTTAAATAAATTAACAAACTAAATTAAATGATCCTAACTCTCTAAAATTCTATAACCTAAACACATTTTTGAAAGTCTGTAACAATATGATTCACCACCTTAAAGCTCCACCCACACCGACTTCTGCAAGTCGTGATAGTAATATATTATGACTAATCTTGTCAAATGCTTTACTGAAGTCGGTGTAGACAGTGTCAACCTGCGTTCGCATATCCAGGTGGTGATGTAGATATTCACGAACAAGAATAGATTGGTTTCCAGTGACGACCCCGAAAGAAGCCATGTTGCTTTAAAATGACAATGTTTTTACTAAATTAAAAAAATGATCATACAGTATCTTTTCAAACACTTTCCGGTATTATAGAGATTTTACTAGTGGTCTGTAATTTCTGACATCGTTTTCTGACCATTTTAAAAATCGGTACAATCATGACACTCTTCCATCGATCTGGAAATTCCCCTCTTATCAACGAAATATTAAATATAATGGTTAATGGCACGCAAAGGGGAAGTTGCACATTTTTTAACAAATATAGATGGTATTTTATCAGGTCCGGCTCCCTTCCTTGGGTCAAGACTCTGAAGAGATTTTAAAACGGTATTTTGATCCAAGGTAACCTCCGTTAAGACTATGTTATTGGATACTGCGCTCGGTGTAAACTGATACCCCTCTGGCACGAAAACACTCTCAAAAAATTCACTAAATAAGTTACTAATATCAGTTCCGCTTCTTACATATTTGTCACCCCAGTGCATCTCGCTGGGAATTTTACTTACTACTTGTTTTTTAATAGAAGCATAGCTCCAGAAACGTTTAGGGTTATTAGTTAAGTCGTTCTCAACAGATTCATTATATCTATTAAAGTCATTTTTAATTAATGTTTTACATCGCGCCCTTAAGGTTTTAAACAAATTGTAATCATTAGGATTATTATATTTGCGCCATTTTTTGTGAATCCTATTTTTTTCTTTAACAGCTCTAATTGTTGAGTGAGAGTAAAATGTAGGAAAATATTTATTTTTTGTGTAAGTGGGTACATTTTGTTTAATAATATGATTTAGTTTAAAATAAAAAATATCCAAGCAACTGTTCAAGGACTTATTATGAAACACTGATTTCCAGTCTATGTCCATTATTTGATTATTAATATTAATATAGTTTGCCTTTTTAAAATTAAAGTATTTGCTGTTGTTAAATTCCAAACATCTATGCATGCCCACATCCAAAAGAAACTCGATACACGGGTGATGACCATCCTCTGGCACAAAAGGGTTAGAACAATGGCTCATTTCGGAAATTCTAAATTTGTTACACAAAATTAGGTCAAGTAGCCGATTATTATTGTTTAAAACAGAATTAAACTGTAATAAATTGTGAAATAAAAATGTGTCTAACAATAATGAGTACTTAGGATCAACATTGAACGGTTCAAAGTAATGGCCATCGTCCACAAATACCCATTGTGTCGAGCTGGTATTAAAATCACCGCAGACTAAAACTATATCATTTTCTTTAAATTGTAAGTTACCAAGCTTTGATACGAAACTTGTATAGGCATCCACATTGCCTGGCGGTAGGTAGACACAGCAAAGATACAGTAACACATTGTTATCCAACTTAACACTAATCCATAAGTCCTCTGCATTGCTTTGGAATTCCGGCACCAGGGCGGCACTATATTTACTTTTCACAATGATTAAAACACCCCCACCCTCAGACTTTGCCCCGATAATGGTTTCCCGATCTCGCCGAAACACATTGTACTGATTTAAGTCAACTAATTCATGGTCAAAAATATTGCTCTTCAGCCAAGTTTCCGTAACACACAGGATATCAGGATTGTTAATTAAAGTATTTTGTTTAAATTCCGAAAGTTTAGTCCTTAACCCCCGCGTATTTTGATACAGTACATTGAGAGACATCGCGAAAAGGATATCTTATTTAGAGACAAAAAGTTTTAAACATGAATGTTGGTTTTCACATGGCATTTAAATCTTCCGTACTGGATATCGTAATTATCCTTGTGTTTTCAGCTTGCCTAACAAGAACGTTGCCATTTTGGATCCATACAAATTTAAAATTCTTTACTTTAGCCCTTTCGCGCGCCTGCTTATGAAGAAACTTAGTCTGGGGTGGTAAATGCTCATTAATAAAGAATCGGTTTGAAATGCCATCCAGCTGAAAACCAGGTTTGTTACCAAGATTCTTCCTGGCAGCTTTGGCCGCAGCAAGAAATCTATCTCTTTCCAACTTAGATAAAAATTTAATTATTATGTTTTTGGGCTTGTTATCCAATTGAGTCGGGACAGTGTGTCCACGGATTGACTCCCAAAGAGAAAAAACTTTTTATTTGGAAGTTTTTCGAAAAATTTTATTCTTCATAAAAACTCCTGCTTGTGCTCAAACCTCCCGGGGACATGTTATTTTGAAAGATTTATATACCGGGTGTTCACAATTTGGGAAAATATGAAAAAAATTAAGAATAAAGCAACTTTAGGCGGGAAGATACTATAAAAAGTAATAAGTAAAAGTTGTTGGGTTTGAAAAGTTATGCATCGATGCAAAATTTTGACGTAAGGCCTAAATGTACAGGGTCGGGCAAAAAATTGTACGCTTTATGAAATAGCATTCCCTGTAATTAACTTATTTTTTCTAATAAATAAAAAAATTCTATTTGTGAACAAAATTGCTTTGTAGAATTTATGTAATATACGAGGAATTTTCAAGAACTGAAAAGAATTATTATAAGAAAATATTCTGGTGAATTGATATTATCACTTTTTTAAAAATGCATTAAGATGTATACAAGAAAATCAATGCCTTATATTAAATTTATTAGGAAACGAATACGGAATAAAAATTATGTTAACCTAATATAAATAAAAAAAAGAAAGTTATCAACAAAAAAACTATTCAAAGGTTTCTCCACCAACTTCCTCGCATAGTTGAGCTTTTTCAATGAAAGCTCTATAAGCGTTTCGTATCTCTCGCAATGGGATACCTTGAATTGCTTCTCTAATTCTGTTTTTCAAAATAGTGAGATCTGGTTCCAAATGACTAGCATACACTTTTGGGTAAGGTAGCCCCATAGGTAAAAGTCCATTATTGTGAGGTCGGGACTCCTTGGCGGCCAAGGTATTGGTCCGTATCGTCCAATCCAGCGCTCGGGAAAATGCCGGTTCAACCATTCCCTCACAATTGCTGTAGAATGTGCGGGATGACCATCTTGTTGAAAATATGCAGTTTGCCTATGAACAAGGTTTAAACGATCCAAGAAAAATGTGTCTAGCATTTCCAAATAATTATGTTGGTTCATGTTTCCTTCAAAAAGTACGGCCCAATTATTCCGTTGTACGTAATCGCACACCAAACGTTGACCTTCTTGGAATACTGTCTTCTGCAGTGAATTCGAAAATGGGGATTGTCCGTGGACCAGTAACGTACGTTCTGAGAACTAGCCACTCCGTTAGTTGAGAAGGTAGCTTCATCAGAAAAAATAATATTATGAAAAAAGCTTCTATTTTCCAAGTATTTCTCACCAATCCATAAACAAAAATCAAGTCTTTTGCATCATCATTTGGTTCTAATGTATGAACAAATTTTGGCTTATAAGCCCTAACCTTATTACCTTTAAAAATTACTTGCAAATAGGATTTACTAACATTCCCAATCTGTGTAGCTCGGGTCCTTAGCGATGTTTTTGGGAAACGTCTGACAGAATCCAGTGCAATAGCTGCCATAGCATTTTCTTCTTCAGTAACAGCAGATTTCTTCTTTTTAATATTTAAAAACGCTTCCAGTCCTTCTAAATTTCGAAACAACGGATTTAACTGTTTTATGGTCTATGGTAAGATTTGGCCATTTCTCGTTAAATTTTCTTTTTACGTACGAGTAAGAAGTGTTTTCTCCTAAACCATAACATTGGACAATAAACACTTTTTGTTCTAATGTTAGCATTTTGTTGTTCTTCTATCGATGTCACAAACTTTAATAATATGACATTGACAATAATATAATTTCTACATTTGCGAGGAAACCATAGCTACTCTTTCCAGTTTCTATCGTAACAATAAAGGCAAATTATCGGTTTTCAACCAAGGGCGGGGCTAGTTGAGCAATTTTCACTTCATCAGTTATAGCTCCTCAAAGATAAGTCTTAGGGGCTCATAATGCATACTGATGGATTAGCAATTTATCCCTTAGCAATAGTGTCCATAGTAATTTCTTTCTAATAAGTCGAATTTAGAAGCTACATCTATTTTATTGTAGATAGTCAAGTATGCCCAACGTACCCCATAGATGAGGTAAGTTGAGCAAGGGTATGGGGCTAGTGGAGCACTTAAAAAGTATAGTCAAATCATGGCTTGAATGTTAGATACGTTTACAAAAAAAATACATTTTGACAATTTGCTGTTTATATTTATAATCTTATAGACAAAACAACAAATATCATTAATAAAACAGCAACGTACCTAGCTTAGCTTAACTATTGGATTTAATATCTGGCAAAAAATGCCTTACACATTTTTAAAAAAACTTTTAGTTTGTAAATTTTATTTAAATTTTTAAAATTATAACTTTTTTCTATATTTTTATTTAAAAATGTTTTTGTTAGAAAATTTTATTTAAAAATTTTAAATTTCCATTGACTCATCTTCGTTTTTCAAAGTTTTTTAGCAGTTTTATTTTGCTTCTCTTGTAATGCCTTCTGTATTTGTTAAAATTGCAGCTTTTCTTTATCTTCTTTTTGATTTGGCTTTTCTTGGACCAGCCTTTGGGTATGGTCGAACTATTGTCAGAAAACTTATAAGTTAGATAGGTCAGCTCGTTTTCTTTGTTGCTTGTACAAAGTTCGGGTTGCAGCTTCTTTTAAATCTTGAGGAGACTCTAGTAGTCTTACTGTTATAAGTCCGTATACTAAAAAAAACATTTTATACTTAAAACTTAGTTGGGCAACTGTAGCTCAACTAACCCCAACCTGAAATTTTAAAGGAAAAGTGAATTTATTAAAAAACCGGTTAGAATTATATCCAAAATCTTTACACATAATAAAACTGCAATAAATTTACTTAAGATTAACACTTACCTGATTGAGAACAGAATACATTTAACTATCACAGATAAAATTTTCCGGCTTGCAATTATTTAACTTTTTAATCACAAAATAAACAATGCGCACGGATACTTTTCTCGATCGCCGCGTCACCACTAGTGGTCGCACAATGAGTTCCCCTCGCGCAACCCCTTCTTTACGCTATTTGATGCTTTCGCGTGCGGTCGATAGTTTTTGAGATATTTTGATTGCCCAACTTACCTCTATGCTCAACTAGCCCCGCCCTACCCTCAATAAAACCAAAGCTTTGTACAAAAACGTATCTTTTAATGAAGCCTTTTTATTAACTGCTTTTATTATGGATGGTTTAGTTATTTAAAAGTTATATAACAGCCTGCCATAAGATTTATTTATGCTCATTCTCTTTAAATACAGACATAAAAAGGGCCAATATTAAATATTTACCTTTTGTCCTGACTCTCTCAAAGCATTATACAGTTGCAATTTTCTTACACTTTCTTTAATATTATTGTTTTCTCAGGCGATCTTTGTTTGCCCATCGTCTAGCTTCTTTACTTAAAGTTGCGGCTGATGATTCTTGATCTGCGGTCACATGATCAATGGGATCATTATCACATGGCTAAAAATTTTAAGATTTAATAAAACCAAAATATAGCTAATTAAGTCATGTTTATGTTTAGATTAATTGACCTTACAATCAACAAAAAATTGTGAAATTTTACCATTTTTTAAGGACCACTGATTCTCTTAATGCTTATAAAAAAATCATTCAAGTGTTCTAAATTGTAAAATCCGCAGTGCTTATTTATCTCCGGATTACAAAATTATCTATCTATTTTTACAAAGGTTAAATTAGTTAAGTATTCAACAGGGCGTTGGGAAAATTATGTTTGTAGCTGCAGAAGGTGATTCCTTGTATTATTCTAAGCAAAAAAGTCTCTTATAACATATGTTCGTAAATAAGCCGTTTCGGAGAAAAAAGACTAAACTTATTTCTTTTTAGTCATAAAATTAATTAATTCTGCACCCTAATTATTTAAAATCAAATGCCTTAAAGCCTAAAAAAATATTTTTTTCTTGCTTATTAAATAATCCGAAGAAAAACAGGCAAACAAAATCCCTCACACTGGCAACGTCGTACACGAATTAGGAGGTGGATTGTATATCCTCTAACACTGCAACCTGCTCAGGTTTATTGTGTGTCCTCCGTCCATAGGTTAGAGCACGCTATCCAAGCCGGTCTGTTTAATCAGACTCACACAAGCTTGAAACTGGCCCCTTGGTATATCTTTGCCGCTTTAGGTTTTTCTCTCACCCAGCCTTGCAAACCGCAGACGACAAAGGGCTTTCGCAGTAGCACCATACGTGTTCTGCGGTTTTCCTCCTCCTGGCAGAACCTACATAGGTTTTCTTCTCTGCCAGGCCCATAGTTTCCAGGTGTTTATTCAGTCTGCAATGACCTGTCAGTTGACCCACTATTATTCTTACTGCCTTCCGGTTATAATTCAGAAGGTCTTTGTAAATTCTGGCGAGTAAGCCTTGATGAACACTTTCGCCTGACGCTGTCCTGGTGTTCTCCTCCACCAGTCTTGTGATTCCCCTCATAATCCATGATCTAATGGATGACCTTACCTGGCATGATGGAATACCACAGTAGGGCTCAGGACCTACCATTGTCCTGCCAGCCCCCTCCTTTGCCAATTTACAGGCAAACAAATCCTCACACAATTGGCAACGTCGTACGACAAGGTGTTGGTAGGCAAAAAAAACCTACGTCGGGCAAAAATTGTTTGATAGTTTCTTGCATACATGAATGCAAGTAATGCTTACCCGAATTGAAATTACCTTTTAATTTTAGTATGTACTGCTGTATTAGTGCATGCATTTTGATACGAAAGAGTTTTTGAGTATGCGATTTTTATGATATGCTTTTTATTTACGGAGACTCATTGCAATTCTAAAGAAGCTAGACGCATTTACGAAAAAAGTTTTCCAGATCGAAGACTACTAGCTAGAAGAACATTTGTAGAAAACTTCCAAGGATTTGAAAGTATTGTGATTACTAATACATAATACATTTAACTTTAAGTGATTTACGAATGTTGTGTTTTTTTTCTTTTGGTGCATCGCATCGTTTTAAATTAGTGACTGATAATCGTGAATATTATTATTAAACAAAAATCTAACAATTCGATGTATCAGTTATTGTTCTCGTGTGCTCCTATCCTTGTTGTATTGCAACATTGCCAAATGTTTGGATAATTGAATTATTTACGACTCAATTTTCTCCATGACGATTGATTTTCGGGCACATTTTGTTATGAACTTTTTTGCTTAGAATAATGTCAGGCATCACCTTTTAAAGTTACGAACATTTTTTTCCTAACATCCTGTATATTAGTCATCATAAAAAAGCTAGGTAAGTCATACAAACAAAAATAATTTAATTTAATAATAGATACAGATTCTTAAAGCAGTTATTATTTAGTGCATACAATTTTTTTCTGTAATTTTAAGATAGACGAGTAAGAAGACATTAGTTCTTTGTAATATATTTATCCTTTGTATATACAATTTTTTAATAGAACAAATTTAAATATAAAATTAAACTCAACTTCTTGTTTTAGGTCATTAAAGTATCGACTTAAATATTAAAATATTTAATAATATTGCTTTACCTCGAAATCGTATTGAATGTGCTGTTTGAGAACGGGGTAGTAGAGATAACAGCACTGTAAATTGTATTCCCTAGTCAGTTGTTTAGCTTGATCCCGGATGGTTGTAAAAGAATTTTGCATTGCTGAGCAAGTTAGAAGTTCAGTACGTCCTAAAAGAATAAGCACATTAGACCTTTTTATTTATTTATTTATTTCAACGGACAAAGCCATTTTTACAAAAATAATTATAACAATAAACTATAAACTAAAGTGTTCAAATATTTTAACAATCAAGAAAAAATACAAAAAGTAAACAAATTTAAATAGATATATACATATATCAAAAACTGGTTGCACCTTAACTTAATAGATTTAAAACTTGCCGTCTAAAACTAACAAGTCGTTCGCCAAAAGGATCCAAATTATGAACGTTAACAAATCGACACATTCTCGCAAGTGGGGAGAAATAGCCATAATTCGGATGATGAAACGCAACATTGAACAACACGCTGCCACAAGTTCTGTGCAGTGTATTTAAGGATATTTTTTGTAAAAGAGATGAGCAAGAAACATTACCATTTACAAGTTTATAAAAGAAAATAGCATCAGCAAGAGTCCTGCAGTTTTCCAAAGTAGTAACTTTAAAAGTATTTGATACTAGGCTATAATCAATATAAAAATTATTTCGATGAATATTTATTCCAGCTTTAAAAGCTAAAGTACGTAGAAATCTACGCTGCATAGATTCAATTTCGTCAGTACTACATTGGTAATGGGGAGCCCAAACCACCGAGGCATATTCTAAACCTGAGCGAACCACTGAACAGTACAAGAATTTAAATGTCGTAGGCGCAAAATGTTTGCTGTTTCTCGTAATAAATCCCAAATTTTTTAAACCACCCTAAACTATGTTCTTAATATGATTACGAAAAGTTAGTTGACTGTCCAATAGCACACCCAGATCCATGACCTCAGTAAGTGACTCGAGCAGTGTGTCATTCAGAACATATCTGTTACGTATAACATTTTGCTCTCTACCAAATGATATAGACATGCACTATTTAACATTCAAATTCAATTCATTTGTTTGGGACCAATTATACGAGCTATTCAAATCATCCTTTTTCATTAAACTTTAAAAATTTACTAAGGTACGATTCCCTTTTTTTTCATATCAATACAATTTATAGGTGTCTGATATACCTACATGTTTTAACTTTTTTATTACGGATAATAGGGATAAAACTGTATTATTTTTTAAATTATTAAGTAATAGTAAGTAATAATAAAGTACTTAAGTACTTTGGTACTTTATTATTACTTAAAAATACTTTTAGGCTAAACATTATTTAAATAATATATAAAACAAATAATATATTTTTACTAAGTAATGATTCTAATTTTTTTGCATGATAAAACTTTATGAGTATGAAGTTAAACAGACGGCTCTATAACCATCTATAAAATCCATTTAGCTTTTAATGATTGTTATTTTAATGATGGCAGTAAATTATACATCTATGAAATATTTAGTTTAAGCTTACAATACTAATGATGTTTATCAGTTAGGTTAAAGCTTTATGCAACGTGTCTTCGAAAGTTCTTACCAAATGGAAAACTTTATAATTATTAACTTTACGGAAAAAATGCCCTTTATTAAAAGTCCTGCTTAATGAGAAAAATACTTTTCCATAAAAATAATTGTATGTTAAATGTACAGATGGTCCAGGGTGACTTAAAAGACTTGTTTCCAAACTAATATTGTATTGTATTTGTATAAGAAGGTATACAGGGTATTTCCGTACCTAAGATTCGAAACTTTAAAAATGGGATTTCCTAAGGCGTTCTATAAAGAAAAGTTTTTTTAAACATATGGCTGGAGTGGCTGGTTTATGAGATACAGTGTATTTTAAAAGAAAGTCAGTATTTTATAAATATCTTAAATACCCTTTAAACGATTTGGTTGAAATTTGGTATATTTATTTGCTGTGATAAAGGACTTTTAAAGCTCTAACTAGATTGACTTTATTGGGTTCAGTGGCGTCTCAGTGGGCACCACAGCCAATATTATTGAGAGAAAAAATGTACGCCACTAGCTTTAAATGTAGTTTTTATATACTTTTTTATAAAGCAACTAAAAATACAACTTTTTAGTATCGTTTAATTTTTT
>JACEGR010012596.1:0-11117 GCA_014170235.1 Listronotus bonariensis | reverse complement strand
ATTTAGTGTTTTATTATTGTCAAAAAATCGTACAGTGAAAAGATTAAAGTTGTATTTATACAAACGAATTAAGTTAAGTTAAACTAAACTAGAGTAACAAATTTTAAGAACTTATAGGATTAATAATATTTACATGCTTCAATAAATTATTAATATTATTACAATAATTAATATATTGGAAATAAACTTAAGATTTGTAACGGTTCGATTTTGTCATTAGTGATGCATTTTTGTTTTCATCGTAGAGTTTTATATCAAGGATTTTTACCCACCTGTATCATTTTTTTATTTAAATATGAGGTATCTTTACTAGGTTATTTTACTTAGTAAAACCTTTTATCACATATCAGAATCCTATAAACCATTCTTTCCTCCAATCTAACCTCTGGAATAAGAATTTTTAGTGTTACCTTCTCGATGAAATTTAGCTTCTTTTGTGTTCTACCTAAAAATACCACAACGATACCACAAATGTGATTGTATATATTATAATGTATACTAGTATGAATAGTTGAATTTTTTTTTTAATAGTTTGGTGGGACTTGATGTTGTCCAATACTTAGCCTTCAGCCAACGCTTTTGTTTATAGTTTTTTTGATTCTTATTTATTAATTTCTTTCAGGCCTTCAGCCAATTATGTTAAAAATGATCTTTTTATTATTTTAATAATTTATTTTTAAGGCCTTCAGCCATTTTATCTTTACTTTAATTTTAAAATTTAAATATTCATTTAAGGCCTTTAGTCATAACTTTATTTTGATTTTTAATTGTTTCCTAATGCCTGCCGATTTTTGCAGGGCCTTTTTTTTTTTTTTGCTCCGGACCTTTTTCATCCGGACTTTTTCATCCGGATTTTGTATTCGGACTTTCTTAACTGGACTTTTTTACCCGGGCTTTGTTATCCGGACCTTTTTACCCGAGACTTTTTTCCTGGACCTACTACCTTTTATCTGGATCTTCGTTTTATTTGGATTCTGCTCCAGGAATACACAGGCAATCGTTTATCTTTTAACTAACCTTACTAATTTAAAAAAAGGTTTTATTTTTTTTTAATTTTATCTTTAAATTTTCTTATTATCTTCAACACCTAAAAAAACTTGTTAACTTGTTTTCACCTGTGATTATTGTATATTGTTTTTTTTATAATACATTTAATTTTAAGTTGCGCATTAGTTTTATTTACCTAGCTCACCCGAATACCTCTCTTTTTTATTGAGATATTTTTATGTGATTATTCAACTTCTTCTTTCTGTGCAATAGTTTGTGATCGCTGAGCAAGTTCCTATAACAACTAGGAGACTTCCAGTTTGTAGTCTGTAAAAAAACTGGTGGCGCCAACACGGACTCATTATTCCTCACCCTGAGCTGCGGGTAAATTTGCAACGCACTCTGACAACTTGCTTGGCGTGAAATAAACTAGTGCACTGATTTAAATTATTGCTTTTTTTACTTTTTTAAATCTCTTTCTCTCTTACTTTTAAATTGGTGTGACTCATCATAGTCATATCAATTCTATCATATCAACTTTCAAAGAAAGTGCGTCGCAGATTAAAGAAAATTTTCAAATATTCCGTCACTGACTGCTAGACAATAACCCAGACGTTCATAAAATTGTCTTCTTACATTGGCTAACTGGTAAATTGAAATTTTATTGCATTCTGCAGAAATAGCATTTCTTAACTCATCTACATTAGAGTAATTTTTATCCTTGTATATCATGCTTTTTAAATGGCCCCAGAGAAAGAAGTCATTTGGCGAAATATCAGGAGACCTGGCTGACCAATTTATGGTGTGATGTAGGCCAATAACATTTTCATTAAAAGCATTGTGTAAATGTTCCCGAACAGCCAGGGTATTATGTGCCGGGCAGCCATCCATTTGGTACCAAATTTCCTGATTTTCCCTGGATACATCATTTAAAGCGGGTAAAATTAGTTCTTTGAGTAGTTCCAAATAAAATTCTGCATTCAAATTTTGATTAAGAAATAATGGTTTAATAATATGTTGCCCGAAAATCCCGCCCAAACATTTACTTTCTGTGTATATTGTGAACACCTAGTTTAAAAAAAAAAGTATACATTTTGGGAATTTTAAAAAATATACATTTTTGAGAATTTAAAAATAAGTATACATTTAAATTAGTTTACTTAACATTGGGAAATTTGGTACATAAAAATATATGTGAGGTGTCAAGGTATAAAAAGTATAAATCAAACAATTTTCTAGGTTACTCTTATAATAATAAAATAAAAACATTAAACAAACTGGGTAGCGTAGAAATGCAAAACAAACACTGGTAAATTTGATATTTAAAGAAGAGAAAAAGAAATTAAAAGGGATTGTTTATCAGAGAAGAAGTAGTTAGTAAAGTAAAGCATAAAGTTAAAGTTTTAGTTAAGCCCCGTACGGGTTATCCCTAGGGATATGCCCGTACTAAATTTATTTAGTCAAATAAGTTAAGTTGAGTTTTAAAAAATGCAAAGTTAGTTTTGATGGTCCACCGGTCTCATGGTCCCAAGAAGATAGTTCCATATGGTACATTGGTCCCAGTGACGTAAAGTGGCCTTATATGTAATTCCAAAATTCAACGTCACATATGGTGGAGGCGACCCCGTTCCCAGTGACCTTTATGAAACGTCGGTTATGGTAAGCTGTGCCCGCCCCAGTTCCAGTGCCCTTTGTGATGCGATAGGAAAAGTCGCTCATGGTACGCCCTTCCTACCCCTCAGTGTATTTGTGGAAGAAAATGCCATATATATGGTAAAGGCGTCCCGTTCCCCGGAGAAGAAATGTGTGTGAAGTGACGAAGATGGGGAAAAATATGTTGCGTAGCGTAGCTGCAAGGAGGTAGCAGCGTAGCTACAAGAAAAGGAAGATAAGGTATATCTTCAGTTTTGAAATATGGCTAAATGGTGTTAGCCAGAGTTGTTGAAGAAGAATATGAAATATTTATTTGCGTTGAAGTTGTTGTTTTACGTCGTGAAGACGGAGTTTAGAAGCAGCATGAGGCTGCATTAGCACTGGAAGCCGCAGCTCTAGTATGGGGAAGAGCTCTGAAGCATGGTCTTGACTGGTGGGGTACAAGACTAGTTAAGCGGCCCTGAGGAAGCTCAGGATATGGGGAAATTGGCATGAGGCTGCAGTAACCTGATGTGGAAGAAGAAAATGGGAGTGAAAGGCGGACAATGGTATATGGAGAAGATGTACGGGACAATTGGCCAATGGAACGCACCATCAAGGACATGGACAGGGAGGCAAGGTGGATCGGTACAGTTCGACAAAGGAAGGACAATCCAGGACAGTATGTTATTTGTAATCGAGTGTTGTGTAATGTGTTTAGGTAAATCTGTAATATTTAATTAATTGTATTTTTTTTGGATTTATTTACTAGAGAAAAAAAATTAATAATAATAATGATTTAATATGCAGAGAAAAGTAGCCTAAAAGTAAAATTTGATAAAAACTCTTTTTTAACCCACCGTATATGTAATATTAAGTTATGAAAGGGTCATTGTTTTGATGATATACAATATGCGGAAAGGTCAAGTCCATTTCTAATAATGCAGAGCTAGCTAGTTTCAAATAAAAAATTTTTATTTACCAAGTCAGATGTTTTGTTTAGTACATATGTAGTAAAGTTAATGAGTACTAATACTATGTATTTAAAGTGTTTAATATGGGAGGTATAAAATTTAGGCCACTTTTCTCTAAAACATAATCTTAACCGTTACAACTATATTTAAATAAAACCACTTGGAGAAAATCTAAAATTTAGAAATTATTCTGTTGACAAGAGCAAAAAATTAAATTTTTTGAAAAAAAGTCGAGGCTTTAAATTCATCAAAACAATTGTTTTTTGGATTAAAGGCTATTTAAACATTTTTTTGTTTTCATATTTTAGATGAAACTTTTTGATGTTTTTAAAACTTTGGAAAGTTAAGATTATTTACATAAATTTAAATAATAGGTAAAATATTGTTAGATTTTTGAATTTTTGTAAGCTATATGGAACTATCGTTTTCGGTAATATTGCTAATTTTTTTAAAGGGTTTAAAGTAAATTTGGCTCATTTCTAATAGCGTTGTGGGTCCAACGCTTTCAAGAAGGGGGCATATGTGAACACCTAGTTTAAAAAAAAGTATACATTTTGGGAATTTTAAAAATATACATTTTTGAGAATTTAAAAATAAGTATACATTTAAATTAGTTTACTTAACATTGGGAAATTTGGTACACAAAAATATACGTGAGGTGTCAAGGTATAAAAAGTATAAATCAAACAATTTTCTAGGTTACTCTTATAATAATAAAATAAAAACATTAAACAAACTGGGTAGCGTAGAAATGCAAAACAAACACTGGTAAATTTGATATTTAAAAAGAGAGAAAGAAATTAAAAGGGATTGTTTATCAGAGAAGAAGTAGTTAGTAAAGTAAAGCATAAAGTTAAAGTTTTAGTTAAGCCCCGTACGGGCTATCCCTAGGGATATGCCCGTACTAAATTTATTTAGTCAAATAAGTTAAGTTGGGTTTTAAAAATGCAAAGTTAATTTTGATGGTCCACCGGTCTCATGGTCCCAAGAAGATAGTTCCATATGGTACATTTGCCCAGTGACGTAAAGAGACCCTGTATGTAAATTCCAAAATATATACGTCACAATATTGCGTCCTCGTTTTAACAAATCTGTGTTGGTTTTCTTTGCTCCAGTATCGGTAATTTTGATGATTGGGTTCATTGTTTAACATAAATGTACACTCATCAGTAAAACAAATATTTCTTAAAAATTCCCTGTCCATGTTTGCCCTTTCCATCACGTCAAAACAAAATTCCTGCCGTCGTATTTCATCCCCATCCTTTAGCTTTTGATGCTTTTTATATGTGTATAAAATGTATTTATGCCTTTTCAAAATCCGGAGCACTGTTGATTGATCTTTTCCTATGATATCCTGAAGTTTTCTTGAACTTACCTTCCTTTCATTTTTTTCCACGTGCAATAAAATTTTCAAGTCTCTATCATCTCTTACATTTTCTTTGATACTCCCTAGCTTCACATCTGCAGTTATTTATCACTGTGCCCGTGGTCTCAAATTTATTGATAGTCCTATCGACTGTTGATTTTTCAGGTATTGGTCCATTTGGATACTGAGCAGCGAACATGTCTGACACCTTTTGGTAACTATTTCCTTGATAGTACCATTTAATCATCAATACTTTTTCTTTAGTAGTATAACTCATTGTTAATCTTTTCGCTCTACGATTTTTTGATAATAATAAAGCACTAAATTTCAAAATGACAACGTTATATCACGCTAACTGGTTTTTGAATTGTTGTTCATAAATATGAGGCGATAATAATGTAACAATTTTTAAAAATATATTAGCATCTAACTAGCAAACGGGTTAAATCTAAAGTTTTTACCATGGACGTACATTTGCATGCTCTTCAATAAACTTCAATAGAATTTTTCTCTAAAATAATTAGAGGAGCCAATAATTGACCCCATTAAAAATTACATGGGATTTCCTATGTCCCGCCCGGCGATGCATCACCCGGTATACAAACATACCCATATCTCTAGCCACACAAATAATCAAAACGAAATAAAATGAAATAAAGAAATATACTGATATTCCCCAAGAAGATTTTCTTAACACTCTTTACACTGTAGAATTTACATTAAATTCTACTTACTTTAAATATGAAGACCAATTATACAAACAAATTGACGGCTGCGATATGGGATATTCAATTTCCAGCATCATAGCACAAATAGTAATGGAAGAACTCGAAGAACAAACTTTAGGAAAAATTCATTTTAATCTATCCTTCTTTTTCCGATATGTGGATGATTGTATTACAGCTGTACCAAAACATGAAACAGACAACATACTTAAACATTTTAATAATTTTCATAAGAAACTACAATTCACTATTGCAATTGAACAAAATAATAAAATAACTTTTTTAGAATAGTACACAAAATTGACGTGGTCCTCGAGGTACATAAATTTTAATCAAGCCACCCGATTCCACAAAAAAAAACAGTTCTGGTAAACAGAAAGAATATTTATAGTCAATTAAATTTGTGTTATTTTTTTATATGCAATTTTTACCGATCGGGGGCAACTTTTACTTTGATTACTGTAAAGCAGCAGAACTTCTTTTAATGCAAAAACAGGAAGAATATTAGTACTAAAATAAACCTGTACCAAAAATAAATAAAAAAGGCGCTTACACAAAAAATCTTACTGGAATTTGACTGTTGCCTTAACACAACTCCGGATGGAATCAAGTTTACTTTTGTTTAAAGATTTACACTTAAGAAGTTGGAAAATCCTTAGATATTTTTTATGAAAAATTCTTTAGTAACCTTTTGTGCATAAAAAGAAAAAATTATTAGGTAAGCATTTTATTATGATTAACACTTCCAATTAAAAAATCTGATTGTTGTCATTGTTTATACAGGGTAATTCTTAATTTATATACGCATAAACTTGTAAAATTATTGCTAAGGACCAACAATGACTAATAATGGAAAAAACTCAGTAAAATATTTTTAGTTGGAAAATTATTTTAATAAAAGAGCTCAATAATAATAGCACCAAATAAAAAACAATCTGGCTCTGCACTAAAACACAATGCAATATGCTAGAAGACGAATATTTCCTTCTTTTTTATCGAGGACGTAATAGTTGCCATCGCGATGGGATTACCACCCCAAAATTTTTCCCATACATTGTATAAATAAAAAACAAGTACAATTAAAGGACGATTAAAGTTCATTACGATATACAGAATCAGCCAGTCAAATATGTAAACAGGTAATGCGTGGAAAAGGGACAGTCTAAGGCGAATTCCGGCATGTAAACATTTCGGATTGGGTGGCTAATAGTGCTAGTTTTGTTATTTCATTACTGGCCAGTATACCTTTAAAAATAGCTAATACGATATGCACGTCGTGCCACTTTAAAAGGTTATGTAATAGGTAGTTTATGTGGAGGAGACGGTCTAAAGCAACAACCAATCCAGGACGAATGCGTCGATTCTTTGTCTAATATCTAGCTGCTAGTATTCTACATGCCTTAAAATGTCTTCTTTCACGCTTTGCTAAAAATTGCTTATAAACTTTTTGAATTGGTGTAACGAGCACACGTATGAATTTTTTGTTCTTTATAAAAAAAACAATGAATAAGTCATGTTACAATGTTTTTAGTAGCTAAAAAAATCGGTATTGTAAAATAATGTTTTGTCATTTTCTGTCATGGCCTTATCGGTAAAACTTAAACGTACGTCCTAATGTAATTTTTAAAACGTTTAAAGAGAGCCTAATAAACACAAATAAAAATATACAGTAGGTTGGAATTTTTTTATAACTGCCCAATTTAGAAAATAACTGATTACACTACAATAGCTGCTGAATAAAACTACACAATGAACTTACATATTTAAAAAAATAGCTTAAATAGCAAACAATTAAAAAAGTTGTAAAGGAAAAATGGACAAAACGGATAGGTACATCCCCGTGTGTATCGATTTATAGGCGTTTGCCATGACATAACCAGTGGCGGCGCAAGATCAAAATTTTATGTCGGCAAAACACATTTTCCGAGGCCCTGGTATCGTGAGAAAAAAATTGGGGAGCAAATAAAAGATCTTCACCTTTTCTTCAAGGCTCTTTACTATTTTAATTTTATTAATGCAAAATCTATGCTCCCCCGCCGCCTCTAGACACAACTACACATTTGGTAAAGTTTTTTTATGATTTTGACCGGATGCTTCATAGTGGCGACGCGACGCCACACAGTGCGTTGAGACATAGGGATTTAGATTGCATCCTCCTAAACCACTCAGTTTAGCCGAAATTATGTTTTCTTGTAATACTACCAAAATTTCTAAAGAACTTAATGCCTTTATTTTTTTTAGACTCAAATAACAACAAAAAAATAATGCTTTTAACAATAGCAGTATTTGATGCATTTAAAACAATAAATTTATTGAATACTAAAATATTTAACATTTACGTAAATAAATAATAGTTTAAAAAACTAAAAAACACGCTTTTATATGCAACCGAACTAAAAATTAGAAAATAATTTTTCATTACAAAAAGTTTGTCACTTCAGAGTAAAAAGCGTGGGATGCATTTTACTATTTTTTCATAACTTTTCCCTCATAGATATTTGCAAATAGAATAATTATAACATTTAATATATTAAGCACCCCACGCTTTTATTCTGAAGTGACAAACTTTTTGTAATGAAAAATTATTTTCTAATTTTTAGTTCGGTTGCATATAAAAGCGTGTTTTTTAGTTTTTTAAACTATTATTTATTTTTCATTTTTAGTTCGATATATCAATTAGTTAAATGCTCCAGTTTATTCACTAAAAATTCCTTCGCCATTTTGTTTGCTTAACTAAGGTGTTGCAACCTTATCCCGGTCCCCAACCCGTCGGCAAATGTTGTAAAGTTCGATTATTCAATTGTCTAATCTGGCGCCTCCGCCAGAACGTACGATTTTTCACTTTTCCGGTTTTCCTGGAAAAAGCTGGAACTTAACGGTATACTGTTTTCAAATTATTGCATTGTCATCGGTCCTTGATACGTGTGCAAACTTTCAAAGAAATTGAATAGCTGGAAGTTGGTAAAAATTAGGCTCAAAGATTCCGTTACATAGATAGATAGATAGATAGATAGATAGATAGATAGATAGATAGATAGTTACAACCCAAGTTAATAAAAGCGTGTTAAAAAAGTATTAAAATATATCAAGTAGTAGCACACTCGATGCGTGCGTACCAGCTACTAAACACACCACTGATCTCGATGGATTGTCAATGTTATTACCTGCGCGAAACGAAAGTTACATTTTATGGGCAAAAAAACTGTTTTGTGCGCAAGCAAATCGAGGGGGATCGCGCCTGGTGCCAAACAGACTATCCGCATTATCGGAAAGAATTTGTCGACGGCGTCCTGGTTTTCTGTATGAAGTATGGTAGCTAATGAGCGTCACGGTCAGACGGCGGACGGAGGGTACGAGGTGCCGGTGTTTGTATTTAGCCACGGCTTTTAAGTGCGCATGTTGGTCCACCCGTCTATTTTTTACTGCGCGAGGTCGTAAAAATCCGAAAAATGCTTCTTGCCACTGCTGATCTAGATGTAGGTTAGCTATGAAACACACACCAAGACCGCTGCGTGCGGAGAAAGCAACAATGCATTTTATCTGTTTTAGTCTAACTCATGTGATTTAGTATGTATGCGACCTTATCTTAAGAAAGTAACAGAATACAAAATAATGCGAGAGCAATGACGCCAATACGTTTCCCCTCTCCGTAATCGCAGCCCCACTTTTTCCTGCGGTAGCGGGAGAGGGAATCGACACGGGCGCGTAGCTGTCCACTACAGGGTTGCCAACTTTGTGGTTTCAGTCCTAAATTTTAGGGTAAAATTAAACTAATAATAAAAAAATTCTTATTAAAACCTATTTACTGTTTTTTTTTGTGATTTTAAAGTGTAATTTTATTGAGGTAAATTTAAATGCCATCAAGATGGTTTTTCGGTTAATAATGCATAACAGCAATTTTAGGAAGTCACGTTTCCAAATTGTAGGTATAATCATATTTACCATAAAATGGCCTTCTAAAGCACCAGATCTGGCACCCAATGACTTATTTCTTTGGGTAAAAGTTCACCAAAAAATTTATAGGCAATTTCACGAACGTGCAAACGACTTGAGCTGTATTTTTTATTGTTAATGGTTCAAAATCATTATACTTTTTGGGTAAATCATGACAATATCAACGTCGCGTGTTTACCCGTATTTGAAAACAGGAGAACGCTGCAAAGAAGTAAGGCCTCTGAAAAAGAGACAGATACCTAACAAGTAATCTGGCGGCTTTTGTAGTTGTGGAAGTTACAAATACCAAAATGGATTATTCCTGGAATAAAAATTAAAAGAAAAAATTATTAAATAATTAAAAAATTCAACAACTCGCGATTTGTGTCAAGCAACAGGATAAGTATTGGATATTCTTCTTGTTAGGTACACGCCTGGAAACAATAGGACCGCTTCGGTCCTGGTCCCGGGGTATACGAGCTGACCCTGTTCAGCCCTATTGACCGCTATGAACTGGCCGGTCGCCTAAAACAAAATAAAAGAAAAACCCCCAAAAAACCCAAAAGATTCTAATTAAAAACGACGTTTCGGTGGCAAGTCTGTATGTATATGGTAAGTGACGTTAAAAACTCTCAGCTGAAAGCATCGAATTTTCGACTTTCTGACCATAATTATAATGACCATTTTAAAAAGGGTTTAAAACGTCTTTTAAATTGCAGACAATATTAAATAGGGCTTTGGACAAACTGTTGCCAAAAAATTAGTCAAGTATATTAGCACAAATTATTGAAAACCAAAGAGAACCGAATTTTATATTATATTGGGATATTGTCCTGCTTAAGACGGTGGTCTGTTTTAGAACCTTAATAAGCTAAAATAAAACAAATATATTATATTATATTGTATAAACATTTCTGTTAGAAATTCTTTTATCTTCTTTTTATTTTTTAAAAGAATTTTATTTATGTTTTTTGAAATCTATTTATTTTATAATTAATTTACTTTTATTAAGTTTTGTTTAGGCCACAATGGCAAAAAAATCTTTAAACATTGGCAGCAATAATTGCATTTATATTATTACATTCCCAAGATTAGATTAGATTAGATTAGGAGGTGGATTGTATATCCTCTATCACTGCAACCTGCTTAGGTTTATTGTGTGTCCTCCGTCCATAGGTTAGAGCACGCTGTCCAAGCCGGTCTTTTTAATCAGACTCCACAAGCTTGAAACCGGCTCCTTGGTAAATCTTGCCGCTTTAGGATTTTCTTCACCCAGCTTTGCAAACCGCAGACAACAAAGGGCTTCACAGAAGCACCATACATGTTCTGCTTTTTCTTCCTCCTCCTGGCAGAACCTGCATAGGTTTCCTTCTACCAGGCCCATGATTTCCAGGTGCTAATTCAGTCTGCAATGACCTGTTAATTGACCCACTATTATTCTTACTGCCTTCCGGTTGTAATTCAGAAGGTCTTTCGTAAATTCCGGCGAGTAAGCCTTGA
>JACEGR010012595.1:0-11118 GCA_014170235.1 Listronotus bonariensis | reverse complement strand
GTTGCGCAAGCGCGAAATAAAAATTTTAGTTATACCGCTTTTCCGACTAAAGGTCGTAAATTACAAATTTGACAATTTTAACTACGAATTCGGTATATCTCGGAAAATACCGTCCAAATTTTAAATTTGACCTTAAATCTAGTGATTCCAGATAGGAGGAAGCTTACAAAATAGCTCTGCGTAGAAATCGTACTGCGCATGCGTAAAATAAAAATCGACGAGACAACTCGTTTCCGAATATTTTGGGGTTGCTCTTACCGAATTTATAGGTAAGAACTTTAAGTACTGTATATTTTGACCCATATAATAAAATTTTTGAATCTAAACTTTAAAACGAATTAATTTGGGTCTATGTTTGTCCCATACATAGTTATTTTTAAAATCTGTATTGCGCATGTGCTAACCTAAACATCGTCCCACACCTTGTTTCCGACCAAAACGATTAAGTAGAGTCCAAATCCGGTAGTATTTATAGATTTTGTAATTTTATTGACCGTAGATCTATTCCATTTTAATAATTTATACCGAAATATAATTAATACAAACGCGCGAGGAACAACTGTGGTTTTCCGAAACCGCGAAAAACTACCATTACAAATTGGGTATAGTATGCTTAAATTTTTTAAACTATTAAAGACACAAATATGACATAAGGTGTTTTCTAAAACTCTTTAAAATTTATTTTTAGTGGTGATTCAATATACGGGTTGTTTCGTTTAAAAAGAAACTGGTTTGTGTTATTACTTTAAAAACAGTCAATGGAAATAATATAGAAGCGCCACTGAATTTTACGTAAAAATTCCTAAAACGTTGCCATTTACATCTTATTTCTATCTCTAATAACAAGAAAGTTATAAGTGCTTTCCAAAATTGACAAAATGTGATAAATACTCTGTATATCCAAAACGAATTAAGTTAGCTATGACTTAGTTTCACCTCTTAGTTTGTTTCTTAAATTAAAACAGAAAATGTGCCAACAGATTTATTTTATCTCCTTTTGTTTTAGTTTAAAAATTAATCATTTAATTAAGAACTAATTTTTTATTATTATTTTTATATTTTATTTAGCAAAAACAAAGCACTATTTATTATGCACAAAAAGCAGCAACAATAATTTTATCTCTTATTTTAATGCTACAACGTCAACCCTCTGGCTTTTAAAATTATTATATCTCTGGTAAATCACTCTACCGCAGACCATCGAAGACCCGTGTAACCGCAACTCTGAAACAGCTGGTCCAATTTTCAAAACGAAGTATCATTGAGTAGAGAATCGAAAGATTTTTAAAACCAGGTGCGTTATGATCCTTCTTCTATTAAAAAGTTTCTATTACCCCCTTGGTACTAAGTCACGTGACAGAAATTAATTTTATGCTAAAGAGTAGTTTAAGTGACACCCTTTTACTCAAAATTTACTGGACCTTGATATCTTGTCCCATTCAGAAGCTAAAGGGGGGGTGAGGGAATTTAAAATTATTGCTATATTTACCGGCTTTCAGTATATAATTATTATTATTCAATGCCTTAAAATTTTAAAAATTTAAAAAAAAAACTCTTCTTGGCACACAATATCTATACCTAAAGTTTTTAGCAGCGTTCACTTTATACACATTAAAACAGACTAAAATTGCTATAAAAATAAAATACTAATCTGCACGCCGCAGCTTAACATTACTGTTGAAATAAATAGCACGAATTTTAAGTAATAGGGATAAAAATAATTTAGTTTGGTTAAATTAAAGTCTTTAAAATAATACATGGAGTTATTACTATATAAAAAGTATTTTTTGTTTATGGGACAAAGCACTATGAAAGGTAGCGGTATCGGTATCATCCGGATTTTAATTCAATTGCTATAGGCTCGCGGCATTTTTAAAATCTATTTCCATTTTTATTTTTTGGGAGTATTTTTATTTCCATTTTGTATCGTTCGTCCGATGCCGACATATGTGCACGTCCCTTAATGGTAGCAGACCAGCCACCAAAACATTGATTTTTAGTTTAACTTTTTTTTTTTTTGTTTAGACGACTGGCCAGTTAATAGGCGTAAATAGGTTAAATGCTATACCCCAGGCCAAGTATCAAAAAGGTCCCATATTTAACATTTTGGCGTGTACCCTATTAAGTAACATATAATAATTATTAGTTTTAAAAATCTTTCTTGCGTACGGAAATCGCAATATTTTTAATTGACCTCATAATGGTGCGCATATTTACTTTAATAAAAAGTGTACTTTTTTTTCTTTGGAAAATCCACGAAGGCTGAAAGCCTAAATACTAACGTACCGTGGGTGTCTTAAGCAGGGTAAGAGGAAGTTTGTTAACACGGGACTTAAAAACTTGAAGATTTGGGGGAAGGAAAGACCTCCGCTGGCAGTAGGTTCCACAGTCTAGAAACTCCAGGGATAAAAGAACGAACGAAATGGGAAGTTCGGGGCCTATCCAATTGGACCGTATAGGGATGCATATGCGTGGCACCACGAGTTTCTCTGTTAGGAGCTGCAAGAGGAGGGACTATACTGGATAATTCGTCGGAGCAGAAGCCGTAAAAGTATCTATAGAAGAGCGATAGATCTCCCACAGCTCGACGATGGGCAAGAGAAGGAAGTCTTTGAGTAAGTAAAGGATCATTAATAAGACGAACAGCCCTTCTTTGAATGGCATCAAGAATGCTGAGGGTTGTAGGGAATGCCATTCCCCAGACATGAGAACAATATTCCAGAGAGGGTCGAATTTGGGACACATACAAAGTGTATAAATTGGAAGGAGAAAAATACTTTCTGGCTCGGAAAAGAAATCCAAGCTTTTTGAAGCCGCGGTGGCTATAGATACAATGTGTTTATGCCAGTTAAGGTTATTCTCAAATGTCACGCCCACAAGGTTAAATGTGTCCCCGCTCTGCAAAACCTGGCCACGCATAAGCAAAGGGTGAGTGTTTGATAATTTTTTTCGCGACAAGGAACATGATTGTGTTTTGGATGCATTAAATTGAACCAGATTTTGGCGCACCAATCCAATATCAGATTGAGATCCTGTGAAAGAGATCGCCCTGCGTTTGCTTTCCAAGTCGGGTTGAGAGATTGGTTTGGAAACCTGGAAAGTGGAGTGAAGGGTACTATCGTCAGCATAACTATGAATGGGATTGGTTGTGGAAGAAAGAAGGTCGTTGATGTAAAGAAGAAACAAAGTTGGTGCCAGTACTGAACCCTGAGGCACTACAGCATTAATTACGTGAAAGCTTGAAGAGTGGCCATCAACAATAACTGATATACGTCGATTAGTAAAATAACTGGAGAGCCAAGAGCAGAGTTTAGTTGGAAGACCGTAGGAGGGAAGTTTATTGAGAAGTGCGTCATGCCAGACCTGGTCGAAAGCTTTAGATATATCAAGAGCAACGATCTGGGCCTTACCTAGAAACTCAAGAGACTTGTTCCAGTTGTGTGAAACGAAGGAAAGAAGATCTGCTGTAGATCTCTTGTGACGAAATCCGTATCGCCTGTCATGTAAAATTTTATGTTTTTCTAAATACCTAAGAATTTGCGAGTTAATGGATTTCTCCATTACTTTACAAAGCATTGAGAGGAGTGAAATGGGTCTATAGTTGGATGAAAGAGATTTAGATCCTTTCTTGGGAATAGGCTGAAAAAATACCCGTGTCATAAGAAATTCGAAAGAGCCAGGTTAAAATAGGTGCAAGTTCAGGAGCACTTTTTTTAAAACGATTGCTGGTATTTCATCTAGCCCAGACGATTTTTTGGTGTTAAGAGAAGAAAGGATACGCTTAATGTGTTTTACCTTAAAAATAATATTAGGCATTTTGTGAGGAACTGGGGGAATAGTTGGAATTGGATGATTGACAGGTGGATAAAGGGTTGTATTGGCAGCAAATTGTTTAGCAAATAGTTCGGCCTTTCCTTTTGATGTAGAAATAATTTCATCTTCCAAAGTTAATGGTGGAAAAGAACTGGTACTGAAAATTTCTACTGATGTTTTTGGAAACGACCAGAAGGATTTGCTGCCATTTGAGTAAGAAAGTACTTTGTTTTTTATACGGTTATCAAAGGAGTCTTTGGCTTCTGAGATTGTTTGGTGGTAGTGGTTTCTTGCTTCAATGCTGGCCTGTCGGTTTTCTGAACTAGGATCCTGTAGAAACTTCTTGGGAGCCTGAACTTTTAAAATTCTAGCTTTGTCACATGTTTTAGTGAACCAAGGTTTGTGATTAGAGGGTTTGATGGGTTTCTTGGTGTGAGGTACATAGGTTTCAACGCCCAATAGAATTGACTCGGTCAGTTGCTTACAGATTTCGGAAGGATTCTGAGAAGAAAAGCAGATAGTGTCCCAAGGGTACGTGGCGGAAGAAAGCAGATAGTGTCCCAAGGGTACGTGGCGAAAAAGTCCCTAAGGCCATCCCAGTCGGCTGAGTTGTAGTGCCTATGGTGACCTGGAGGAAGGTGTGTAATCGACGTGCTTTAAAAACGGGCTTGTTTTTTTGTTTAAATTAAATTTCTTAATATGACACCAGAGGGTACTGTTGTTCCTTATAAGATTTCTAGGGATGCTGTATACATTGTAAATGTAAAAAAATTAGTACAAAAGTAATTTGTACTAAATTTTTTAATAACATAATTTAAGTTTGATTATGCAATTTTCGGTTAAATAATAATAAACGTATTGTAATTATTTGGTTAATTTCGTTTTAGCTCTTATTCCCCTAGGGGGAATAGGAACCTTGGACTGGAAAGTTGCATTATGGTTGCATTTATGAATATAATAATGTTGAATTTTTAGAGACAGTTAATTTTTGCTATAACTTATTCTTAAAGTATTATTATTAAAATTTTGCTTGTCTCTTTGCTTATGATTGAAATTTAAAATTGAAGGTTAGACCTGTAGCTTACAAATTAAAAAAAAAACATAGTTTTGCAATGTCGTAAGTACGTACCTCTTAAAAATAAAAAAGAAAACAAAATTTGGTTTAAATTCTTTATTAATTCTTTAAATACAGGAAAAGGTCCTTGCCTTTTATCTTCTCTCATTATAATGACGCTTGGAGGCTAAGGATTCGGGAAAATTTGAAGCAATGGATTTTTCTTCCTTTAAAATATAGTTTGTAGTAAGATTTGTAACTAGGTTACGACTTCCCTCGGAAACTATGGTTCGTTCTGATGACGATTTCGTCGAGTCGTCGCTACTAAGTACACAATTATGTTCTAATAAGGAACATTTTAACTTTTTATTACGGGTATTTTACTTTCTTCTTCAGTCACTTTCCTCTTTTGAGAATCCTGGTTATTATTTGGAGTAATACCAGTATTAGTGGTAATGCTAATTATACCGCTACTTTGTGAAGGTCCCGGCGATGAATCTCTAACCTTTTTTATTGCAAGGACTTCATCATCTTCTTGAATACGTTTTCTCTTTTCCGAATAAATTACACTTTATTTATACTTAGATGAGAAAAAATACTAGGTACTGAGCCGGCCTGTAATATAGGCCGTCCTCTTTTATTTGATGTACAGTACCATCACTAAGTTTTGTCTCTTAAAAATAAGAGATATCGCTTTTATAGAAATGAAGAGAATAAACGGTATTAGAACTGCATAAAAGTTGGTCCTTCCTACCAATAGCTTGTTGCCATAGGTTTAACATGTCGGATCCTAATAAAAGTAAAAGAAAAAAATTAACACTTTTACATTTAAAATAACAAAAATATATGCCAAAAATATAATATTTAAACAGTAATTACTTATTATTACCAAGCACACTTTAATAATAAGGGCGAAGTAAGTGGAGAAAATCATATTATTTTGCTAAAAAACTGCCATAAAATCTAATACCAATTTTGTTAATACGCGAATAAGGCTTACGAAGATTAAAAAAAATACAAATTATTAATTATTAAATATTAAAATTATGTCCTATACCTTATAAAATATTATAAAAGTGATAAGTATGTATATAATAAATTGTATTACTAAATGTATGATGTAACAATAGACTTTAAACATAAATAATATGGGGCTTTGAGAAATACAATGAATTATCCTACAAATAAAAACAGGTGCTTTAACGTGTATGACAGCACAAAACTTAGTTATCAGGACCAAAGTGGACTAATAATTATTATAAAATAGTAAAAGCTTATTTAGTTCGCTTTGGTACTGAGAAGTAAGTTTTAGGCTATTGAACATAATAATATGGACGTGGTAAAGTACATAAGGCTAGTTTAATGTTTAACATTGATGATGAATTTCTTGGAAAAACATTTCTGATTTTTTTCAAATTTGATATCAGCGATCCAAAAACCTCCATATACCAAATTTAGAACCCGATATGACTTAAGACTCAATTAAAAATGAAATAAATAAATATAGACCCTTATATTTTATTTATTAAAATTTAAAAAAGGCAAAAATTAAATTTGTCATAAAATAAAAAAATTATATGAGTTTTTTAGAACCTGTTAAAAACTTATTGACTAGTACAATATATTATGGAACATGGTACAATAGGAACTTATGTAAAGACAACCCTAGTTTTAAGTCAAATTACATAATGTAAATATTGATATATACGTATCTTTTAGGAATAATTTAGGAGTAAACGCACAACAAGAAGATTAGTTTAAGGCACTTACACTTAAATTTATCAAAAAAATTAATTTACAGGTCAATACTTACCGATAGGGCTTTAAAAAGAGATATCTGGCTGACACCACTTTAAATCATTGGCTCGCACCCAATCCTTTTCTTTGTTGTGCGGAAAGACATCTCGTCTTACAATTGGCAAGCAATTTTTACTTGATTGCATATTATATATTTAAAATATTTATTTTAATAAAGACAATCCACAAAAAGAAATATTTTGACAATATGTTTCAAATTTCGTTGCTACCTGTCATTGTTTTTGAGAGTTTGAATTTGACGCAATGTTGTCAAGTAAAATAAATAATTCCTCCACTTTATAAAATCGGTATTTAATTATTATATAAATTATTAAATATCCGATCTTTATATTACAAATTACTATTTAAGACTTTAAAAAATGTATTTTTAAAATTTCTATTTTAGTCAGATTTTCAACAGTTTTAAATATAAAACGATTTCTAAACAATAAAATACAGTTGTGTGGCGTAAATCATTTACAACAATAATAAAATAAAATTCAAAATTTATTTTGTATAAATTTTAAACAAAACAGCTTTGGTGACATTTAAAATCTATTTAATATATTTTTTTATATTATTTATTATCTGAGTAAAAAAATGGGATAAATTCTACCACATATTATTATGCTTGGCAACGCTGTTTTAATATCTTATAGTCATCACGAGCGCCTCTAATGTTTTTTAATAGAAGCGCTGAAAATTGAGCCCGTTTTTTTCAAATAATACCGATATCGTTTACACACCTTTCTCCAGGTCACCATAGTAGTGCCATACGGTGCGTGGTGGCATGGATTCATTTACCTCAGGATGTACAGAGTAAGATACAGTAATCAACCCATGATCTGAGCGACCTAGAGGGGCAGTAACAGATGCTTTATAAAGTTCAGGGTTAGAAGTAAGAAAAAGATCTAAGGGGTTTGAGCTATAATTTGGCACTCTAGGAAAGTAGGTAGAAGTCATAATAAGGTTGGTAAGAGAATTACTGACTGCGAAGATTTTGGCTGCTCTGCCTTGAGGGTTAGTTTTGGTTACTTTTGAGTACTTATGAGGTTGTATAATGGCAATAATTTTTTGTGTAAAAACCTATTTTGCAATGTATACAGTGCTTTAAAAAACTATAAATTTCAGCCATACATGATAAAAAGAATTTTTTATTGTAAAAAAACAATGGTTTCTATATCTTAATTTTAATATTTTTTTTTACAGAATGTTTGCCATTGATTTTCCTTTATGTAAACCCTATAGCTAAGCATTTTTAAACCCATTTATTATTAAAAACTCCTTACGTGTCATTATTCCAACGATTTTATGACACTTTATATCATAAAACCTATATAATTCGGAAGTGTGTGACGAAAATATATGTACGCTATCATTTCTGCCTCCATAAATTACCTATTCCCCCTATAGAGGCATAAATAACAAGCCGTGTTAAATGCTTTCTTATGTCTTTCTGAGTCAAAAGTTCTGCAAAAATAGGTTGAAGTCACCTTTGTTAGCTTATAAAAGGTGATTTTTAACATATACGCCTAAACTTGGAAAATTATTGCTAAGGACCAGCAATTACTTATAATAATAAAAAAGTTAGAAAAATATATTAACCTTGGTATAATCCATTATTTTAAATGAAAATTACCTTTGATCATAAGCGCAAGTAACAACTGATAATAAAAAAGTTGGTAAAATATTTTTTTCAGTTCTTTTACTGATTTTTTCTTTAAGTTTTCTACTAAACAAGTTATGACGTCTATTAGTACTCTATTAAAAATTAAGATTATATTATGTTGGTTAAGTTTTAATTAAACTAAACTGGTTATTATCACTATATTAAAATATATCTAACAATAAAATACATCTACCTGGTTTTTACTTCAGTCATTATTTGTCCTTTAAATTCAAGTTTTTTTTAAATTTGAAATAATTGATTATTTTTGTAACTAAAAGTATTTTACTAACTTTTATTAATTAATTTTTTATCCTTAGCAATTATTTTAAAAGATTATGCGTATAGGTTAAACCCGTTAAATTTATATTGTTAATTTTTTTAAATAACTCTCTTTTGCCATTTGGAAAACCTCATCAAGGCGCTATTATAACATACTGGGTTAGTAAAATGTATTGCAACTCCTAAATATATTTTACTCTGCCTAAGCTGAATTTACAAAATTTGCTATCTGAAAGGCGTTGCGCACGTAGAATTTAACAGTTAAATCTGTACCGTTGCCATATTTCCTAGTTTTGTGTAAGACGTATTTATTTAATCCTTTTAATGAACTGCCTCATGTATTTTTATTGTAATAATTGGGGCAGACATAAGTCTTCAAATTTTTAAAATTATAGTTTTACCAGTTTCTAAGATATGACAATATTTTTTTGATAAAAATGGCAAAAACGCTTAAGTTTATCTACAATCGCTTAAGCTGCGTTTAAAAGAATTAGGTGTTTAAAGGTTTCTGGGCAGGTAAAATTGTACGGTAATATCAGCATTTTTTCTTTATTTTAGAGCTGCCGAGATCCGATAACACCACGTTTTCATTAAAATCTGGCAACAGTGCTTATAACACGAATTTTGTAAACACATTATTAGCTTTTTTAGACATGTTTAATGTTTAGGCCCTTACGTACTTTTTGCTTAAAGTATAGTGGGTCATATCTAAGCAACTAATAAAAAAATATTTTTAAAATTTCATAAACCTACTTATTTTGACCCGTCCAATTTAATGCAATAAAACTAAATAGAACAGTTTATGAAAAAATACGTGTAGCACAAAAGTGAGAAATTTGACAATAGTGCCCAATCAGTATTTATTACTCAGAATATTTTAGATAACAAATTTGGCTATAGCGGTTTTAAAGATATTTAGGAGCGGTATTTGTGCTTATGTGTGTGGAACTAACCAGAGCTAACCCAGTAAAGTCACCAATCAGATTACTTACCACGACAGCTTAACTTTCCTGATCAGATGAGAATGGACAATAAGCCATCCTGTAAAGGTCAATGCAGACCAGGCGCCTAGGTTTTCGTTTGCTCACGGTCCGGCCAAATATCTTACATGCCATTTAAATGTCCCTTAATGTCATTTATTTGAAAATCATGAAATATATTGGACCGGACCGTGAGCCTTTATATGTCAAACTTCATAGTCTTTCATTGCTTTTATTTGTGTTGAAAGCATGCACTGACAAAGTTTCAGATTTTACAAAATAACGGAGATCTGCCGCTAAGGGGCTATTACTTTATTTTGTATAAATAAAGTAGAACTAGAATGTGTACCTATGTACGAAAAAATAGTAACCTTACACAGAAACTTACTTGAAGTTAAGAAAGTGCTACTATACAGTGCATTTCTTTAATGTCCCCCTTTTATTTTTTAAACAAATTAATTAAAAGAAATAAAAGTTTTATAAATAAAATGAATGCATAAATACTATATTTAAGAATAAAATTGTTACACGAAAACTTTAAGATAGCTGCTGGGCGCAATTATAATATCATTTTAAAGCTCCTGACAAAGACTTTATAACCCCAGACTAACCAAAACTAACAGATTTGAATGTCCATATTGCCGAAAACAATAACACGGATATACTTAATGTGGTATGAATCAAAAAAGCTCTAGGAAAATAACACATTAAGTATATCTAACTTTATTAGTTTCGGAAATGTGGCTATTCAGTTAAAGTAGTCAGGTAATTTTTAAGTATTGCCATTTTGTAGAAGGTGAAGGTTTTACATTTATGTTCTGGGGTTATCAAGTACTCGTCAAGAACTTAAAATAATGGGCCACAAGACTCCTCTTTCCATTTATTTCTTTTTCCAAGATGACGCCCAGCAGTAATTTTAAAATTTTTAGTATCTTAATTTTACCCCAAAAATATTTATGCATCAATTTTATTTCCTAAAGTTTAAATTTTTAAACTGATACCTTAAAAAATAAAAGGGAGGGGAACATTAGAAAAATGCATTGGAAAATTATTTTTTACAGCACTTATTGACATCTCTTAAAATATCTTTAATCTGTTGTCTAACTAATTTGTTAGCATTTACTAACATGGAGTAATTATTTTAATTTCTGATTAAAACTTTTTATTAGTTACTTGTCATTTAACTGGATGTAAACTATGGATATATTTTTAGTGCGACTTGACAAGATGCCATTAGCTTTTAAATAGTTGCATAGTATTTGGAGTTGATATTTACCAACTGCAAATAGTTACTTAACAAAAATGTATATGTTATGATTTTTAAATATATATGTAATTTTTACTTTGTGTCACAGTGTCCAAAAAATGTTGACAAATCAAAAACAAAAGGAAATATTTTTTTTATAAAAAATACACAATGCAATTTATTTATATGTTAAAAAAATGCATTTTTAAATAAAAATAGTAATCATTTCACCTGCACAGCAACCACTACTACTAATTATTTTAGCCTCTATGTTAATATA
>JACEGR010012594.1:0-11131 GCA_014170235.1 Listronotus bonariensis | reverse complement strand
AGAAACAATAAAGGAACCGAGATAATACTCTCAACCGAAAAACATTTTATTTTGTTTGCGACTTCTTCATAAGTTTAAAAAATCATGTTGGGGACAAGAGGTAAAGCTAACCAAAGATAGAGCCACAATATTAACAAATACTTATTTTATATTACTCATCATTTAGCCCTATTATGTTCTTTTTAAATAAGGTTTTCCATTTTTAACGCTCGATGTTTGACAGCAGCGCACGCTGACCAAGGCATGAATGATACAGCCGTTAAATTTCGGCGGGTACTCAGTCGAGTAGTGACATTTTTCTATGGAACACTACATGATTGAACAATTATCAAAATTACTGTTTAGTTTGCCAAACGTTCTGTGTAATGCGTTTAATTTAGGTCCTGCGATTTAACTCTGTTGGATTTCTTCTTGTGAGCTACATCAAATCTTGAGTATATGCGGACAAATCACAAACGATTGCCGCCCTAAATGCCAACATTACTCGCACCATTGGTAAGATTGGACAAATTGGTCAAATTTGTGTCAGAATTTCATCGAAAATTGGATCTCTAGGATTCAGAATGACTTAGTGAAACCGTGGCGTTCATTTGACTGATATAATTTTTAAATCCTAATGTCATCAAATATGCTTTAAAATAAAAAACAGCCATTGCAATATAATTTTTATAATTTGTTTTATTTATATTCAAAGATAGAGCGCTGAAAAATGGAACACCACTTTCTATATTAGATAAGTACAAAAGCACAATTAAATTAAACCTGCTTTTCAAAGGAACAGATTAAAGTACGGAAACAGTACTTTTAACTTTTATTTTGTTGCGACTTTTTTAAGGTTTCAAAAGAATACAAATATATTAAGGACAGCGGTGAACGCAGCTAACCTAAGAAATACCACCAACTAGTTGCACTCAATATTAATAAATAACTATTTTATATTGCTATTTATCTAGCCTTGTTATATTCTTTTACAGATAAATTAATTAAATACAAAACCCCTTATTAAAATAAACACGCCTTTCGAAGAAACAATAAATGTAAAGAAACAATACTTTCAACAGAAAGCCTTTTGTATTTTGTTAGGTTAATTTATATATGTTGAAAGGTTGTTACAAAACCTCGACTTTGGGCGGTTATGAGTGCCGGGGACGCGAGGAAGGGGCATGGAATAGAAAAAAAGTTGGCAAGACTGGGCAAAGTAACTATATTTCGACAGCTGATGATCAATCCAGTGGCGTCTAGAACTTGTGCATTTCGTTTGCATTGTTTTGAGAATGATATATGTTAAAAGATGTGATTCCAAATGTGTTTTATGTAAACTTAAAGAAGTTGGAAGTAAATAATAATTAAAAACAGTTGTTTTAGTAATACTATAAACTGTATTTCTCCGACACTGATGTTGACACTTATTTCTTTTTATACCATGGCCGAAAAATGTTTCACGTGACGTCAACACAATCATTATCAATATGGCCGAATGTCGCGACTCTTTATAGACTAACTCTGGTAATGACTTCTTTTGGTCTCTGCTGATTCGGGAGCTTATTGTTCATGCACAAAATTTTACCGAAGCTGACCCTATTTTTCTGGTTTGGTCACCTTGGGTGTTCTTGTTTTTGGATAAGTTTACAAAACATACTTATTTTTTATTGCCAAATACTTTTAAAATTTCTAATTATACAGTCGTCCCCCTTCTTACTTTTGAACAGTTGGGTATATTTTAATGAAACATGGATCATGGAACTTGACATATTAGTGACAGCTCTAAATGTCAGGGTTAGAGCTGGGCGCCAAGGCAACCATTACCGCGAGCCAGAGAGTCGATTATCTAACCAAAACCTAGGAACACAACGTATCAAAAAATAACCCAACTTTAAATTCTTGTTGTTCTCGTTGCTATCTCCCGGACTATTATTAAACCAAATTAAAAATAGTAAAAAATATTTTTTTAAACAGAATGCAAAATACCTACTCTCTCTAATCGGAGAAATAACAATGCAAATATTAATATTTTTTCCCTTAAAAAAATGGTTACAAATCTTGTTCGAACGCCAACGGCAGAAATATTTTTAAAAAATTTACAGAAAAAATGTAATGTAATGGTCAAAAAAGTGTCCAAATTTTGTAAAAATATTAAGTGGTAGGAAAGTTATGATAAAATAAAAAACTTTCTTGGAAAAGAAGCCTCTTCGGACATAATTTTATCTGATTTCTTTTCATTTTCTTCCATTTTACACAGTATTGAAAGTAATGTATCAGCATAAAAATCACCTTGGATATTTTGTTTTAATTAGATTTCTTTTTTAGCTTGTCAAACTGCAGTCCATAAAAAATGTCACGACAAACTATTGGGAAAATGTTCAGGCTCCGGAATCAACTCGGAAAGTACCATAGTGAGTATAAACTTGTTAAATTAAATAAGTTCTATTGTCAAAATATTTAAGAGTTCTTTTTACCAAACATTAATTAAAAAGAAATAGATACTCTTCAAAAGGAAACGTGTTACATTAAGTTTCTTTTTGTTGTGTCTCTTTGCTTTAGATTCTACTAAAAAAATACTTTACTATACTTTGGGCACTTTATATTGATAAAATGAATGCCCAATAAACTACTCCGGGTAATGACTTTTAAACCAATAAAATAAATGTTTTAATGTCGTTACTAGGGTTACTGACTTTTTAATGTAATACATTTTTGTTCAGATTTTTTCTCAATTTATAGTGACCGAAGTATAAGTAGTTTTTATACAGGAAATTATATTGTGTCAATTATTCGTCAATTTCTTTATGGCCAATCATTTATTTATGAACAATTGGTACATCCATATATCAAAAAACTTTGGTGGCCCAGAGGTGACATTCCCCCGAAGCCAAAAATTCCTTGCCGGAGAAATTTGGTATCAATTAATAAGTATGGATATAATCTCAAACAGGGGCGGTCATATCGACTTTCTGAGGGGGGCATGGGCCGAGAGGACCTGCCTTGGGGGGCCATGACATTAATAAATGCCCATATTTGCCATTAAACATGTATGAAATAGAATGAAATAGAAACGATGTGGCATCAAGGGGGGCATGGCCTCCATGCCTCCCCTATGACCGCCCTGATCTCAAAGTATACAATTTGTTACATAGATAAAGTCTAGGCAACAAGTTCAAAAACACGTTAAATATAGTTAATATAATAAAATTTCGATTCGAAATGACGTCTGGAAATATGTTTTTAAGGGCTTCTATAGCGCATAAACAATCACGATTGTTATTAACAAAATAACCAGAAAAAAGTGTTAGATTGTTTGATTAATATACTAGTTTAAATTTATACTAGTATAATATTTAAACAAACGCAAATATGTAATTATATAACTAAAACGTCGTTAGAAAGATAATTTTATCGTGGAACAAAAGTTTTGGGGTCCGTAGCTGTACCTACATTATTTAACAAGTTATAAGCCAATAAAATTGTACAAACATGTAAAATAAACCTAACATTTTTATAAACAAATGCCTATAACAACTGATAAACAATAGCTACAAAATTGATCTTGAATTCATTTTATAGATCGATTTTTTTTTCACAAAAACAACTAAGTGTCTTATTTATAGGCGCGCTTGTGGCTGCTCCGGTTGTATCGGCAGCGTCGATCTCCGGAGTTAAGCAGTGAAGTGCGCGCCCACTAACTTGGATGGGTGACCGGCGTTGTCGGTTTTGGGCAACGGCACGCGATGTTCTGCTCGGGGGTGAACGAACGGACCGAGCAACAACCATCCAAGTTATGGAATGAATGGTGTGTGAATGGGAAGGAGTAGGGGTCAAGGTACAATAAGCCTTCAGGCTGCAGTGCACCACCTAGGGGGCGGTCGTCGGGCCTGGGTGGGATGACCCCGAAAGGGCGAAAAAAAGTGTCTTTTATCGTATCTCTAATAGTTTTAAAGTTATAATGACTTTAATATATAAAAAAAACTATAAAAATAAATAAAAATTTAATTAGTAAAAATATGTTTTTAATTAAACATGGGGTAACTTTTGAAAAATCGACCGAATTTTTTTTTCGTTTATATGTAGATTACGCCATAATTTCTTCAATTTTTTATATTATAAAAATATTTTTAGTGATATATCGGCCTTTTAGACGGCACGCCTATGCCGTAACGACCTCTCGGAGTCCGATTTTCAGCTTAAAAATATAAATAGGAGATAGAGTTCCTGGAGTTGGGACTTTTAATTGGAAATTTCCTCCTTTTCAGGATCTTTTCTAAAAATGTATTAAACGTCATTATTTTCAAAGTTATGTAACATCCCAGCAAACACTATTTGCCGGCAATGTACATTTTTCATATTGGCATTGATGGTAAAGCATTGGCAATTGAATTTTTGAAGGCAAACCTTCAACGCATATTCATACTTTTTAAACCATATTATTAACATTGGTATTTAACTAACATTAGAGCACTTTTTTGATCTATTTTATTTATAATGGCAGCTAAACAACATTATTTTATGTTTGTTTACATACTTTAAAGGAAATGGCCTTTTTCATAACATTTTATTGTTACAAATCATGCAAATAAAACTTAGGTCAAACAAAATGTATATTATGTATTTTTGAGAGAACAAAAATAAAACGACCGAAGGTGACCGCTTTGTGCATTTATTTTCTAGCGTGGTTTTCTAGCTTTTTAGTTTTTTTAAGAAAAGAGTTTTTTAATAGCTCATAATTAAATGTATTCATTACCTAATAAGTGTGTGTTGTGTGATTAATTGGTGATGGCTAGTCGAGAAGGCAAGATATTCAAGTACACTGTTAGGAGCTGTAAACATTTTGTTTAAAACCTTATTAAAAATTTTAAAGACATGTTAATAAAAAATATTATATACAGGGTGTTACAGAATGTTGTCAACAAAACCCGGGGCGGGTTTAACATTAAAAAATAGGAAAAAAGATCATATAAACAAGGGTCCGGAATTGCTTCGTTTTTGAGATACAGGGCGTTGAAATTTTTAAAAATTTTTGATTTTTACTAACTTTTAAAAAATCCTTTTTTCAATTTTCTTTAAATTTGGTGTGTGTGTTTGCAATAGTAATGGGTATCTTTTGAATTAATTATTTTTATTTAGTTATTATTTGAATTATTAATTAATAAAATTGCAAGCATTGTACATTATTTTCTCGTTTTACTTAAGCCGCGTTCAGAGAATTATTTTTTCCTTAAAAACGAAGCGAGACTCAAAAAAAGTAGAGAGACAAAAAAGTTGTATTTTTAGTTGCGCAATCTAAAAACTAACTGAAACCTAATAAAACGCAGTGGCGTGACATATTTTTCTCATTAATATGACCTAAGATACCCCCGGGGACGCCAATGGAATAAATATTTTAAATGTAATTAATTCAAAAGATACCCATTACTATTGCAAACACACACACCAAATTTAAAGAAAATTGAAAAAAGGATATTTTAAAAGTTAGTAAAAATCAAAAATTTTTAAAAAATTTCAACGCCCTGTATCTCAAAAACGAAGCAATTCCGGACCCTTGTTTATATGATCTTTTTTCCTATTTTTTAATGTTAAACCCGCCCCGGGTTTTGTTGACAACATTCTGTAACACCCTGTATATTTAATAGTTTTTTGACATACCCATAGATGACATAATGGACAATAAACTACTACGTTTCTGCAATATATTCGCTTTTTATCGCCTCAAACCGTACACCATTAGACAAAACTAATTCGAGAGCGGTCTGCGGTAGGTGATCTCACAACGAAAGAAATATTTTCGGCTAGTGTAAAAATCTGTATCTCCAAGATGGACAGTGTTCCGAGAGATGCTACTTTGCATTGCAAGGAAGTTGCATGCAGTAGGGAGTTTTTCCTATTTTAATTTTCAAATAAAATATCGCATCCTTTTAGCTTTTAAAAAAGTATATGCGACAATTTTCGTCAATAAGACGTCAGCTTGCTGCTTGGGAGTATCTGCATTTGCCCACCTTTCGTGTCTTTTGTTATCTTTTTGCCAATAACTTATTAATGATGGATGCCATCATCCTAAATGTATTTTTTTATCATAACTTATTAATGACGGATGCCATCACATTATCTGCAACACGTGGCCTAATAACGGCCAATTGCCGACTTTCGCGTCTTTTGATACTTTTTTGCCAATGCCTTGCCATTAAAGAGTGTTTGCAATGCCAGTAAATTAAATGTACAACGCCGGCAAAAAATGTTATATGGGATAATACTAAACACATTTTTTTTCTTTTCTTATATTGTTAATACAATCGCAATTTTGTGTGTTAATAGGCCCTTAAAAACAATTTTCTAGGGCTAGAAATGAGCTATTGCATACACTTTTAGGGAGCCCATACTTTTTTAAAAGTAAACTTTGAAAATAAAAGTAGCATTTTTTCGAATCGATGAAATTTAAATAAATTTTAAAGGAGGTCTTTTTTGGATTGAATTTAAAATTTAATTTTAAAATGAATTTGCCCAAATAAAATTGTAGGTTACTAGCATTTTATGGGACGAGCACATTGGTATGATTTTCGCAGCACCAGCCACAGGCGATTGTTGTTAGTCATACGAAAGGGAAAATGAGTATTCCGTGCGGAGTTAAATACTAATTTTTTTTTACGACTTTTGATATATCACCGAAAAACATTTTTAAACAACTTCCATGTAAATTTATATCAATAGAAACAATAAATTTTAATGTTCCCCATTTGTGACAGACTATTTATCAGCCATGTGACTTAAAAATAGTGACCTTGGATAAAGATTTATGCTATTTAGAAAACGAGCTTGTCGAAAACATATATAAATTATCGTATTTATGTATATTTAAATCACCTTGCAATGGGTAATGGATGTGGGTAATTAATAAGCGTGGGTAATGGCAATGTCCGTGAGAATTGAGCCTTGCTACCTGTTTAAACGCACATTAATAATGTATAAATTTTTTAACAGGCGTAGAAAAACAATTAATCCAGTTTGTAATAATCAGTTTTTGCTTTGGACATAAAAATAACAAATGGGAGGAAATACATTCCTTTTCTGTCAGTGTTATAGCCAAAGTAAGCAAATCATATTATCTATTTATTTCAATTTATTTACATAAAAAGAAGCTTAAAATCCTTAATTTACTGGTATTATAAATTGTATCTTGAATTTATCGTAAAGCAAAAGTCAGTATATACAGTGTGTCTACGTAACCCAAGCAGCAGACTGACGTCTCTTTTTTAGTCATTTTTGGTCACATTTGGTCAGCAAAGACGTCATAAGTTGACATAAAATGACGTTAAATTATCCTCCCTAAGTCACAGACAAAAGACGTCTTGTTGATGAAGTCATAATGACATCTTTAAATGATGCAATTGCAGTTTCCTTGCACTGCAAGGTTGCATCTCTCGGTACACTGTCCAACCTGGAGAGGCAGATTTTTACACTAGCCGAAGATATTTCTTTTGAGCTAATTGAGATCACCAACCGCAGACCGGTCTCGACCTATTTTGGTCTCATCGGTACGGTGTAGGCGATAAAAAGCGAAGATGATGAATAAACGTAGTAGTTTATTGTCCATTACGCCATCTATCGGTAGAGATTTTTCTATTTCAATTTTGTAAAATTATTAGTCTTATTTTTCTGGCATATGATATTTCGGTTGGATTTTGGCACGAATCATTTAATGTCACAAAAATTTTCTGACGGGTTTCCAAACATGACATCATTAGAATTTTTTGAGCTAGTATGACGACAAAAGGCGTCGAAAAGACGTCACTTCAACGACGTCAAAACACGTCATTATAATGGCGATAAAATGACGTCATAATTTTGGTTTAATGACGTCCAATGACCAAAAATGACGTCATAAGGACAGTTGTAAATAAATTTTTTTAAATGTACAGTTATCAAAACAAGGAAAGAAACAATGCACTAATGTACAAACTTGAATTTTCTCGATTTTTGCAAGAAAAAAACATTTTTGCCATATTGCATATTTAGAAGTAATTTTAAATTATTTATTTTCTTTATAACAATTTGCGATCTTAGCAAAAATAAAGGTACATTACTCATGAGCAAAAATTAAATTTTTGTCTAAGCCTCGTAGATGACTAACACAGTTTGATGTCTGATGATTGTATTTTAGGTTTTAGACCATGCTTAACTTTTATGAAGAATAACTTTTTTTGTAAAGTTAATAATAAAAAAGTTTTCCATATGACGCCAACTTACCTAGACACACTGTAAAATTTAGTGGGTGTCCAATTAATCCGTATACAACATTTTTTAACAGACTTTTTAAATGGATCAAATTAGGCCCACCTATCAAAATTTGCTTTCCGTACCTGGTAAAGGGTCTAAAAGTTTTAAAATAATGGTATATTTTAGCAAGATTTTTAATCACGGTAATTCAACATTTTATTGGTATATTCTGTAGATTGGCACTTACTAATAATCGGCAATAAAAAATCAGAAACATATTAAAGTCACGTCATAAGTAATTTTTTTTTAGTTTTCTATACCATTAGATTTTTAATTCTTTCCTATTTTTCATTGGTTAAACTGTTTGGTCAGGAAAAATGCGGTTGTTTTTTTTTTTATCTTTGGACAATCCACGAAGGCTGAAAGCCTAAATACTAACGTACCGTGGGTGTCTTAAGCAGGGTAAGAGGAAGTTTGTTAACACGGGACTTAAAAACTTGAAGATTTGGGGGGAAGGAAAGACCTCCGCTGGCAGCAGGTTCCACAGTCTAGAAACTCTAGGGATAAAAGAACGAACGAAATGGGAAGTTCGGGGCCTGTCCAATTGAACTGTATAGGGATGCATACGCGCGGCACCACGAGTTTCTCTGTTGGGAACGGCACGAGGAGGGACTATACTGGACAATTCGTCGGAGCAGAAGCCGTAAAAGTATGCTGAGGGTTGTAGGGGATACCATTCCCCAGACATGAGAACAATATACATACATACAAAGTGTATAAATTGGAAGGAGAAAAATACTTTTGGCTCGGAAAAGAAATCCAAGCTTTTTTGAAGCCGCGGTGGCTATAGATACAATGTGTTTATGCCAGTTAAGGTTATTCTCAAATGTGACGCCCACAAGGTTAAATGTGTCCCCGCTCTGCAAAACCTGGCCACTAATAAGCAATGGATGAGTGTTTGATGATTTTTTCGCGACAAGGAACACGATTGTGTTTTTGGATGCATTAAATTGAACGAGATTTTTGGCGCCCCAATCCAATATCAAATTGAGATCCTGTGAAAGAGATATCTGCATCGCCCTGCGTTTGCTTTCCAAGTCGGGTTGAGAGATTGGTTTGGGAACCTGAAAAGTGGAGTGAAGGGTACTATCGTCAGTATATCTATGAATGGGATTGGTTGTGGAAGAAAGAAGGTCGTTGATGTGAAGAAGAAACAAAGTTGGTGCTAGTACTGAACCCTGTGGCACTCCAGCATTAATGTCATGAAAGCTTGAAGAGTGGCCATCAACAATGACTGATATACGTCGATTAGAAAGATAACTGGAGAGCCAAGAGCAGAGTTTAGTTGGAAGACCGTAGGAGGGAAGTTTATTAAGAAGTGCGTCGTGCCAGACTTGGTCGAAAGCTTTAGATATATCAAGAGCAACGATCTGGGACTCACCTAGAAACTCAAGAGACTTGTTCCAGTTGTGTGAAACGAAGGAAAGAAGATCTGCTGTAGATCTCTTGTGACGAAATCCGTATTGCCTGTCATGTAAAATTTTATGTTTTTCTAAGTACCTAAGAATTTGCGAGTTAATGGATTTCTCCATTACTTTACAAAGCATTGAGAGGAGTGAAATGGGTCTATAGTTGGATGGAAGAGATTTAGATCCTTTCTTGGGAATAGGCTGGACACGTGCAGCTCTCCAGCTGTCTGGAAATATACCCGTGTCATAAGAAATTCGAAAGAGCCTGGTTAAAATAGGTGCAAGTTCAGGAGCACATTTTTTTAAAACGATTGCTGGTATTCCATCTAGCCCAGACGATTTCTTGGTGTTAAGAGTAGAAAGGATACGCTTAATGTGTTTTACCTTAAAAATAATATTGGGCATTTTGTGAGGAACTGGGGGAACAGTTGGAATTGAATGATTGACAGGTGGATAAAGGGTTGAATTGGCAGCAAATTGTTTAGCAAATAGTTCGGCCTTTCCTTTAGATGTAGAAATAATTTCATCTTCCAAAGTTGATGGTGGAAAAGAACTGGTACAGAAATTTCTACTGATGTTTTTGGCAAAGGACCAGAAGGATTTGCTGCCATTTGAGCAAGAAAGTACTTTGTTTTTATACGGTTATCAAAGGAGTCCTTGGCGTCTGAGATTGTTTGGTGGTAGTGGTTTCTTGCTTCAATGCTGGCCAGTCGGTTTTCTGGACTAGGATCCTGTAGAAACTTCTTGTGAGCCTGAACTTTTAAAATTCTAGCTTTGTCACATGTTTTAGTGAACCAAGGTTTGTGATTAGAGGGTTTGATGGTTTTCTTGGTGTGAGGTACATAGGTTTCTACGCCCAATAGAATTGACTCGGTCAGTTGGTTACAGATTTCGGAAGGATCCTGGGAAGAAAAGCAGATAGTGTCCCAAGGGTACATGGCGAAAAAGTCCCTAAGGCCATCCCAGTCGGCTGAGTTGTAGTGCCATACGGTGCGTGGTGGCATTAATTCATTTACTTCAGGATGTACAGAGTAAGATACAGTAACCAAGCCATGATCTGAGCGACCTAGAGGGGCAGTAACAGATGCTTCATAAAGTTCAGGGTTAGAAGTAAGAAAAAGATCTAAGGGGTTTGAGCTATAATTTGCCACTCTAGGAAAGTAGGTAGGAGTCATAATAAGGTTGGTAAGAGAATTACTGACTGCGAAGATTTCGGCTGCTCTACCTTGAGGGTCAGTTTTTGAAGAGCCTAGCCAATCCTTATTATGGACATTGAAATCGCCAAGCACGATTACTTCGGCCATTGGAAACTGGGAAATGATACTGTCGATCTTTGTTGAAAGAAAGTCAAAGAATTCGACATAGGAATTGTCAGATGGAGATCGGTACAAACAGCAGATAAATTTTGTTTTCGTTAACAATTAATTACCTGCAACAATTAAAGAATGAAAACATATTTG
>JACEGR010012593.1:0-11133 GCA_014170235.1 Listronotus bonariensis | reverse complement strand
AAGTAGCAAAAAGTAGGAAGGCAATTGTAAGTACAAAAACTGATAAAGAAAAAGGTAAAAAAATCTTTGACAAAAGTAGCGAGACTTGGCGAGACTGCATCGGAAACACAACAATAGCTCTTATTATTTGAACTCTTTTATTTTTTTAGTAAACAAGGCTAATAATAAACTAAGTAGATTAAATGTTGTATATTTATGTTTACTTAAAATACATTTTAAGTTTCTTATTACCCCAATAGAAGTCGTCATATCCTTTTATAATTTTGCGTATATAGTTTGGAGTATCTACTTTGAAATACACAGCATGACCCATTAAAATTTCAAAGTTGCTTTTTGGCCAAAATATTGTATTTCTATCCCATAGTGTATCGGCGCGTTGCTGTAAAGGAATGTTTTATATAAAATAGTCCGATTGCAGGCGGCCTTTTTATGTATTTTTGTATTATTTTTAAAGGGTACCGAATTTGCGCTTTTAAAATGTTCTTACTATACTTAGATAAGTAAATGCAAAAAGAAAGTGAGGAAGACATAAAGAGAAGAAAAAAATTTCATGTAATATTTAGAGATTAACTGCTCATCTGCTCATTTTAAGTGCTTGTTTGTCCATAGGCGTAACTAGCCATTGAACCTGGGGGCTGAGGGGAAGCCCTTTACATTTTTTCTGGAGGGCCCAGTGCTGTATTAACCATTAGGCTGACTAGGCTACAGCCTAAGGCGCCATGAAAAAATAGGCGCCAGACAGAGAAGTTTTTAAAAGAGTTTAGGTGGGGTTGGGATTTTAGGTGACTAATTTGCCTTGTAAATAAGGCGCTCGCGCTCTGGAATGAAATAGGCGCGAAATGGGGGAACAACTTTTTTTGCTCTTCAAATTTTCTTCCGGGTGGTGGAGTAAGGCGCTTTGCACTGAGAATAGGCGCCACGTAGGGAAGGACTTTTTTGCTCTTCAATAATTTTGTCGATTTTTAGGTGGTATATATTTATCTTAACAATAGGCGCTCCGGGAATTCCAGCTTAGGGCACCCCAAACAGTTATTACGGCCTTGGGAGGGCCTGGCAACACCTGGTGGAAGGTCCTTTCCCCTCAGGGGAGGGGCCATGGGAGCAATTTCCCCGCCTCCAAGAGTCCAAAAAAACCTCCTAAAGATGAATTATTTGATGGAGGTGACGCCTAAGCCGCTTTGTTTACTTACCTGGAGTCAGATTTTTTTTTTTGGTTGTAGACTTTTTGACTCACTTTCTGCGGACGGCACTGCCGGATAAAGACTTTTTTATAGTAAAACAAAGAGTTAAGGTTGCGATCTCCTGATGTGATAAGTGTTGAATTGAGACAAAAATTATTTTGAAGCAGTAAATATATTACATTTTTTATCCAAAATGAAAAGAATGATTTCGGGTAGAAACCAACCACCAAAACAATTGTTGTATTTTAGTTTTTTCCCTAAATTCCTGACTAAATGTAAAAATAAATTTCTTATCCTGAGAAAAATTTAACAGCAAGGAAAGGTCTTCAGGTAAAAAAAAACCATAAGAAATGTTGTTTTTAAATTTTACTTTCCTTTTTTCCACCAACCTGCGCCCCTCTCAATCTGGCGCTGAATCGGTCGCTTCATGGATTCATGCTTGATCTGGCACTGACTGCAATACTTATTTCAGTAATTTTCATATTTTTGGGTTCGACTCCAATGCTGAGAATTTGGAAGTCTGTAGAAATACCTACGGTTCTACTGTTGTTACAGTACAAAACTTTTAAGGGTGATTGCTTGTGTCGTTTTGAAAATTGTCATTTTGTCAAAGATTTTTTTACATTTTTCTTTATCAGTTTTTGTACTTACAATTGCCTTCCTACTTTTTGCTACTTCTAAGTGTAAGGACAGATACAAGATTTTTTATAATTCACAAGGTTTTCCATTTTAAAATTTAATATGTTTTGTCCTACACTGTATTTCCTAAAAGATAAAAGCATTCTGATAAAAGATATGGATTCTACAGAATCTACCCAACAAAACAGTGTTTTTTATTTATTTTATACGTTAAAAAATGAGAAAAGTTGGGAAGATGTATCTCTATTACGCTTCTAAGAATAAGTAATTTAAAATTATTTTTCAGATTTGGATGGTCATATTTCCGAAACTTTGAGATAGACACATCAAATGTAGTATTTTTTAAAGCATTTTAAAAGATTTTTTGGTGGTGATATAATATTCAGGGTATTCCATTTAAGAAAATCATACCTTTTGTCGTACCCTGTATATCATATGAGAAAATAATCATCGTATTACTGATTAGAATACTATACCGAATTAACCAAACAAGCTGACATTTTAGTTTATTTTGTACAATAAAAAATAATAATGTTAAGGGGGTGTAAATTTATAATAACATATAATAAGTGTTAGGTTTCCAAAAAGCATTTGTAATAATTTATAATATTTTTCCAGTAAAAAGCACCTCATTTTAAGTTGGATTGGTAAGTTTCAGAATTTTGACCAAAAAATTAATTTCTATCCCATAGTGCGATGAACAGCTGCATCAATCGGCATATCATAAAAGAAATATAGCAAAGGCGGCCGCGCAGACAAGCATGCCGATTTATTTGCTTTAAACTTTTTGTACCTATTTTTTTTCTTATCAAAGAGCACCGAATTTACATTTTTAAACTGTTCCTTCTATATATGTATCCAATTTAAGACTAAGTATTTATACAATTTGTGTACAGTCAGGGTCAATTTTCCTAAAACACGAAGCCTTCAAAAAAGGAATTAAATAAAGTTGATATAAGTATATAACAACAGAATTACGACTTGGACAAAGTATGATTTTTTTGTGCCTTCCAAATAAATATACCTACTGGGTATAGGATATTATATACCTATACCTATAGGCTTTACATCAAGAATGCCTTGTAGAATTTAAATATTAAAACATATACAGGACGTTCCATTTAAAATATTAAAATCACGACTCTTCCGGTTAAACCGGAAACGATAAATATAAATCTATCGGATCCAAAACTATAATTTAGTAAAATAAAACAAAAAATGCCAAAAATTGTTAGGTCTTACTTATCTACAGTAGAAATAATCATTTTTTGCACCCAACATCAATTTTAGATTCGCAATTCCCTAATTAATAGAACTTATAGAACAACCTAACAATCCTAATCCTAATGTATTCAATCCCCTAGACCAAGGTAACACAAAATCACCATAAAATACCTATAAAGCAAGAGAAAACCTATCGTTTCTGCACTGACTGTACCTGGATGTTTCCGCCATAGGTCAATATCAGAGGCCAGTGCCGCCTACATACCAACACCGGCCTTTCATTGGTCTGCCTGAGGTTCGCGTGCATCAATTTATGTTGATTATTGTCAAGTAAAGTATGCAACAAAAGGTTTCGTTGTGAAAAATTAAATATAATATAAGAAAAAGTGTTTTGGAAGCTTTTTTGGATTGTATCAAAATATTAAGCTATGTTGTTATTCTTCCGTATAAAATTAAAAAAAAACTTGACTCTACAAGTGTCCAGTAAACTCTACCGACAAAGTTTAAGGGGTGATTTCACAATAAAAATTAGGAAAAAACTTCGTATGAACATATGTCATAATTTTTTTTAATTTTTGATTCCACATTCTAGAAACTCGAGGGATAAAAGAACGAACAAAGTGAGAAGTTCGGAGCCTGTCCAGTTGGACCGTATAGGGATGCATACGAGCGGAACCACGAGTTTCTCTGTTGGGAACCGTGAGTGGAGGAACTATACTGGACAATTCTTCAGAGCAGAAGCCATGGAAGTACCTATGAAAAAGCGATAAATCCCCCACAGCCCGACGATGGGCAAGAGAGGGAAGCCTTTCTGTAAGTGAAGAGTCATTAATGAGACGAATAGCTCTTCTTTGAATAGAATCAAGAATGCTTAGGGTTGTGGGGGCCGCCATGCCCCAGATTAGGGAACAATATTCCAAGGGAGGTCGGATTTGGGACACATATAAAGTGTATAAATTAGAAGCGAAAAAATACTTTTTGGCTCGAGAGAAAAATCCAAGCTTTTTTGAAGCTGCCGTGGCTATAGATACAATGTGTTTATGCCAGTTAAGGTTACTTTCAAATGTGACGCCCACAAGATTGAAGGTGTCTTTGCTCTGTAAAACTTGGCCGATCATAAATAGAGGATGAGTATTTGATGACTGTTTTCGCGACAAGGAACATGATTGTGTTTTGGATGCATTAAAATGGACGAGATTTTTGGCGCCCCAATCCAATATTAAATTAAGATCCTGCGAAAGAGATATCTGCATCGCTCTGCGTTTGTTTTCCAAGTCAGGTTTAGTGATTGGTTTAAAATAAAAATGTCTTAGTTTTTGTACTACGGGGTGTTAATTTTTTTTTATTAATGATGGTATAGTTATTTAGATAGGTATGTTTAAAAACTAGTATGGTAGAGGTTAAATCTAAAAGTAATTTCAAGGTCAAATAACTTTCGAAGGAGTGAATTTTTAAAATATTGATATTTGTAGCAGTGGCAACGCCAGGGAGGCAGAGTTGGTTTTTTCTGTTCTTCAAAAATTTCAAACCTTAAAAGAAAACTTGCCTCTTCCTTGGCCACCCCTAAACCAAAAAGCTGGCGTCGCCTCTGATTTGTAGTACTTAGTAACAAAAATTCCAACTTAGGAAACAAAATTAAAAAAAGTTTAATGGTAAATGTCCAATACCATGGAAACGGCTTATTTTAAGACAATTTATGAGGAGTGCTTTGTTGTAGGGAATTTAATTTTCTTCAAGAATAGGTGTGTGTGGGTAAAATTTTTCAGATCAACCATTTATTTTGTTTGTCATTCATACCGGCCAAGGTTTTTATTCCCCCTGCCCACAGAAAACAAAATTATCTACGCCAGTGTTTTAATAGATATTATTATTCTGCCATCCAACGAAAAAACACCGTATGTGAATAGGCTTATAATATACATATACGGTGTTTTGCCGTTGGACGCCAGTAATAAGGGCTCAAACTTGCACGATAAACAATATCTCTTTGTTATAAAACAATATAAAGAATTACCCTTTGAAAGTTCCCACTGTACTTCAAAAACCAGGATTCAATAAAAAATGTGACTGTCCTTTTGTAGTATTACCTACTAGCTTTTGGTTTCTTATAAAATTTTAATTGCAAATTAAATAATAATAATTAGCTAAATTAGCCTTCTGCTTAAACTCACCTTCGGGTCCATTATAGCTATTTTATTTTCAATTTTTCTCCTAACACCAAGAAATCGTCTGGGCTAGAGGGAATACCAGCAATCGTTTTAAAAAAATTTGCTCCTGAACTTGCACCTATTTTAATCAGGCTCTTTCAAATTTCTTATGACACGGGTATTTTTCCAGGCAGCTGGAGAGCTGTACGTGTCCAGCCTATTCCCAAAAAAGGATCTAAATCTCTTTCATCCAACTATAGACCCATTTCACTCCTCTCAATGCTTTGTAATGGAGAAATCCATTAACTCGCAAATTCTTACGTATTTAGAAAACAAAAAATTTTACATGACAGGCAATACGGATTTCGTCACAAGAGATCTACAGCAGATCTTCTTTCCTTCGTTTCAAACAACTGGAACAAGTCTCTTAAGTTTCTAGGTGAATCCCAGATCGTTGCTCTTGATATATCTAAAGCTTTCGACCAAGTCGGGCATGACGCATTTCTTAATAAACTTCCCTCCTACGGTCTTCCAACTAAACTCTGCTCTTGGCTCTCCAGTTATCTTTCTAATCGACGTATATCAGTCATTGTTGATGGCCACTCTTCAAGCTTTCACAAAATTAATGCTGGAGTGCCCCAGGGTTCAGTACTAGCACCAACTCTGTTTCTTTTTCACATCAACGACCTTCTTTCTTCCACAACCAATTCCATTTATAGTTATGCTGACGATAGTGCCCTTCACTCCACTTTTCAAGTTCTCAAACCAATCTCTCAACCCGACTTGGAAAGCAAACGCAGGGCGATGCAAATATCTCTTTTACAGGATCTCAATTTGATATTGGATTGGGGCGCCAAAAATCTCGTTCAATTTAATGCATCCAAAACACAATCATGTTTCTTGTCGCGAAAGAAATCATCAAACACTTACCCTTTGCTTATGAGTGGCCAGGTTTTGCAGAGCGGGGACACATTTAACCTTGTGGGCGACACATTTGAGAATAACCTTAACTGGCATAAACATATTGTATCTATAGTCACCGCGGCTTCAAAAAAGCTTGGATTTCTTTTCCAAGCCAAAAAGTATTTTTCTCCTTCCAATTTATACACTTTGTATGTGTCCCAAATGCGACCCTCTCTGGAATATTGTTCTCATGTCTGGGGAATGGCATCCCCTACAACCCTCAGCATTCTTGATGCCATTCAAAAAAGAGCTGTTCGTCTTATTAATGATCCTTTACTTACTCAAAGACTTCCTTCTCTTGCCCATCGTCGGGCTGTGGGAGGTCTATCGCTCTTTTATAGGTACTTCCATGGCTTCTGCTCCGACGAATTATCCAGAATAGTTCCTCCTCTTGCGGCTCTTAACAGAGAAACTCGTGGTGCCGCACGTATGCATCCCTATACGGTCCAACTGGACAGGCCCCGAACTTCCCATTTCGTTCGTTCTTTTATTCCTAGAGTCGCTAAAATGTGGAACCTACTGCCCGCAGAGGTCTTTCTTTCCCCCAAATCTTCAAGTTTTTAAGTCCCGTGTCAACAAATATCCTCTTACCTTGCTTAAGAGACCCACGAGGGTAAGAGGTACGTTAGTATTTAGGCTTAGCCTTCGTGAATTGTCCAAAGATAAGAAAAAAATTAATCGTTTTATAGCAGAATTTTTCACTAACATCCTGTATATTATATGCAAGATAAGTGACAGGTTATGTTATTAACTCTTAACCATATTTGCGGATTAAATAAAGATTTTTAAACATACTCATTCCCATCTTAAATTCAAAATTCCTCTGTCTTAAGATCAAAGTTAATGCTCACGTCTCCCATATGCATACAAAATACGTTTAGCCATTTTTTGCCAAACAATAAATGTTATGTTAATCCCCAATATATAAAATTCGTTACATGAAGTTCTCCTTGTAATGTATTCAGTCTATTAGCATACAATAAAGACTTTATATTAAATATGAACCCAGCATTTATACTTTACCATATTGTTGTCGATTTTTTCGAGAGGGAATATTCGAAATCTACATTGAAATTTTAACATAAATATACAGGCTCTGTATTGTCGTTGGATGGTATTTTCAATGTTTAAGCGTTTTCTCTTTTCGACTTTGGTGGTTCTTTTTGTCCTTTTAATGCCATTCTGTCTGTGGGCAATTCTTTACTTATTGAAAAATCGTAGTCTCAAGCAAGTTTTATGCAATTCATGTCGTTAATATATTCGTTGGAATTAAATAAGAGAACCCAGCAAACACTATTTGCCGGCAATGTACATTTTTCATATTGGCATTAATGGTAAAGCATTGGCAATTGGTGGCAATATTATGCCAACATCTTATACGCATTAAAAAGTCAACCCTAAATAAACACTTAATTGCCAATAAATTTTACATGCAGGCGAATTGCCGGCAAGTATACAAAATGGCGGCATACCAATCCTGATTAAATAAAACACGCGTTTTTGTTGCAGGCAAATAAATATTGGATTTTTGAAGGCAAACCTTCAACGCATATTCATACTTTTTAAACCATATTATTAACATTGGTATTTAACTAACATTAAAGCAATTTTTTGATCTGTTTTATTTATAGTGGCAGCTAAACAACATTATTTTATGTTTTTTACATAATTTAAAGGAAATTGCCTTTTCATAACATTTTATTGTTAAAAATCATGCAAATAAAAATTAGGTAAAACAAAATGTATTATGTATTTTGAAGCGAATAAAAATAAAATGATGATAAAATTAGCTACGTTAATTTCGACCGAAGTTGACTGCTTTGTGCATTTGTTTTCTACGTGGTTTTCTAGCTTTTTAGTTTCTTTTTAAAGAAAAGAGTTTTTAATAGACATAATTTAATGTATTCATTACCTAATAAGTGTGTGTTGTGTGATTAATTGGTGATGGCTAGTCGAGAAGGCAAGATGTTCAAGTAGACTGTGAGGAGCTGTAAACATTTTGTTTAAAACTTTATTAAAAGTTTTAAAGACGTGTTAATAAAAATATTATATATATTTAATAGTTTTTTGACATACCGATAGATGGCGTAATGGACAATAAACTACTACATTTCTGCAATATCTTCGCTTTTTATCGTCTAAACCGTACCCATTAAACAAAAATAATTCGAGAGCGGTCTGCGGTAGGTGATCTCACTTAGCTTTGAAAGAAATATCTTCGGCTAGTGTAAAAATCTGCATCTCCAAGTTGGACAGTGTTCCGAGAGATGGTACTTTGCATTGCAAGGAATTTGCATGCAGTAAGGAGTTTTTCCTATTTTAATTTTCAAATAAAATATCGCATCATTTTAGCTTTTAAAAAAGTATATGCGACAATTTTCGTCAATATGACGTCAGCTTGCTGCTTGGGAGTATCTGCATTTGCCCACTTTCGTGTCTTTTTGTTATCTTTTGCAAATAACTTATTAATGATGGATGCCATCATCTTAAACGCATTTTTTGCCAATAACTTATTAATGACGGATGCCATCACATTATCTGCAACACGTGTCCTAATAACGGCCAATTGCCCACTTTCGCGTCTTTTTGATACCTTTTTGCCAATGCCTTGCCATTAAAGAGTGTTGGCAATGCCAGTAAATTAAATGTACAACGCCGGCAAAAAATGTTATATGGGAAACCATAAAAACATAAACACCATACCACCATTCGTTTTAATTAAAAAACCCTTTATCATACCGCGCTGCTTTGTCCTACTATCAGCGCAAAAAGGCGCTCGACAAGTGGCGTAATAAAAATTTGGAGTCAACAAGGACTTGATAACTTTTATGTTCCTCTTATTTGATGCCAACGACTATACTAAGTTTCATACAGGCGCGGCCAGTGACTTTTTCTAAGTGAGAAAAAAATTTGTAGCTATTTTTATTACGAGGAAAAAAGTGTAATTTTTTCTCCCGGGATGGTTTGCAATGGCTATCATTCAAGGGAGAAATAGACACTTTTCTCCATAAGGAATGTATGGTATTTTTTCTTTTTTGCGACATTTTCAAGCAATACAAAATTATTTGGCTGCAGATCAGAAAAAAAGTATTCTAATTTAATTCGCGGGTTCCTGTATATCGTAATAATTTATCCCTGGCGGTGGATTTTTTATTACATTTTAACCACTAAAATCAATCAAAAAATGATTAATAACAAAATAGTTATTTTTTTACCAAGGGCGTAAAATAGCACTTTTACGCCCGCAGCTGAAAGTTGTTGCCCGAGCTCCGTAAGGGGAACAATCAGCTGTGGGCGTAAAAGTGCTTTACGCCAGAGGTGCAAACAATATTTTTGTACGACTGCAATTAATATACAAGCATTCTCTGTAGTTAGGAGAAAATGTCCAAGCTTTTACTTTTTCAAATTGTAATCAGTATACTTTTAAGATATGTTTAATTAAATAAATTGTTGTTTTACCAAAAAAAAAATGGATCATTATTTTATAAATTTATAAATGCGGGCGTTTTTGATACTTTTTTGCCCTAGGGCGTAAAAGTGTTATTTTACGCTCTCATTTATAAATGCGGGCGTTTTAATACTTTTTGCCCTAGGGCGTAAAAATGCAATTTTACGCCCTCCAATGGAGGGCGCAAAAAACATTTTTTATACATTGTTAATTGTTAGCTTTTTTCGTCAAATGCAAAATTTTATGAATTAAAAGTCAAATAACGGGAAAATGCCGCATATTTTGAGGAACATTTTTTAAATCTTTTTAAAGTACATAATCAGACAGAAAAAGAAATGTATTTCTACGAAAAAATCAGCAAAAACAACCCCTAACTAACCCCCTATTTAAAACTGACCTTAACTCTTTTACAATTCTTTTTATACATGTTTTAATAATACGTGGAAGAAGTATACCCAATTTAAAATGCATACGTTTAAAAATACTATAGATTATTATGCTCCGAAGTGGCGTATTCGATTTTTCGAGGAAAAATTGATTGGTTTTTTAAATGTAATCTTCGTCATTTTTAATGATAATATTTTTAAAGAAGATTTTTGTAGGGTTTTTAAGAGCCATGAGCCGCTTTAAGTGAAATTCCTTGAGATCCGTTGGTTTTAAATGGGGTCAGTTTTAAAGGGCCGAAATAGGTGGTGCTCGTTTGTAAAAAGAGGTTTTAAACAACTACATTTCGCCAAATATTCACTGTAAAAAAATCTACGTACAGAAAAATTTTAGTTATTAAAAAAGCCGCAATTTAAAACCTTATCAATTTTTTAAATCTCCAGTATTTTCGGTTTTCTTTAGAAAAAAAGGGATAAAAATATGAAATTGTAAAAAATTGTTTTTCACTTTATATGTAGGTATGTATTATTTTTACGAACAAAATATAAATAACGTTTTTTGCTTAGAATTACTTTTTAATCGATTTCTGTTGTTAAAGTTTTATAAAAATTGCCACTCCCTAAGGGGGTGGTAACCACCCCAGGGATTTGGCGCCCTTCGGTTCGATATAGGTTTTGATCCTTGGGCTATTTCCTACCTCCTCACGCCCGCTCAAGCAGGACCAAAAAATTGCCAGGTGAAATGCTTAAATTCCTGTACTAATAAGAATATTTTCAGAAATGCGTTGTTTCTAAGATACAGGGTGTTAAACATTTTTAAAGTAATGGGCTTTTTTGTTTTTTTATTTGATAATAATCGAAACTTTAAAAGTTTGTGAACAGCATATGAAACCTGAATTTTCTTCTTATTTAACCGACTGCAAATTTCTTACCATTTTCAAGATTTTCCTAATTTTCACTTGTAATACCAGTAGTGCTAAATTTATTTAAGCACATGTGGTATTCGGTAAAAAAATTTCACACCAAGTTTGTTTTAAATAATATTCTTTTAAATTTAATGTTTGTAACTTTGGCACAAGCTTAAAAATTTTACCATAAAATAAATATTTTCCATTTTACCAATTGTAGTTGCAAATATATGTAATTTT
>JACEGR010012592.1:0-11136 GCA_014170235.1 Listronotus bonariensis | reverse complement strand
TTTTTAACAAAAATAAATAATTTTTGATTTTTTATGGTTTTGGTTAACCTCTAAACACCTGTAAAAAAAGGTCGCAAGAGTTATCAGAAATTGTCAAGTAATACGTACATATTATTTTAATTTTTCATCTTTGTTCTTTTAACATCGCTTTTATTAACTTGGGTTGTAACTATCCATCTATCTATCTATCTATGTAACGGAATCTTTGAGCCTAATTTTTACCAACTTCCAGCTATTCGATTTCTCTGAAACTTTGCACACGTATTAAGGACCCATGACAATGCAATAATCTGCAAACAGTATCCCGTTATCCTGGTTAAGATCGCCAGGATAAAAAAATTCCTTTATATTATAAAAACAACACCTGTGTTGCCATCTTTTGGCAACATCCCAAACTTTTCTCAGAAACTTTAAGCTACTCTTGACAAAATGGCGAAGGAATTTTTAGTGAATAAACTGGAGCATTTTTACATACATACATATATACATGCATATCGAACTAAAAAATGAAAAATAAATAATAGTTTAAAAAACTAAAATAATTAATAGTTTAAAAACTAAAAATCACGCTTTTATATGCAACCGAACTAAAAATTAAAAATAATTTTTCATTAAAAAAATATTTTCACTTCATAGTAAAAAGCGTGGGTGTTTTATATATTAACTGTTATCCATCATAGATATTTGCAAATATAATAATTATAACATTTAATATATTAAGCACCCCACGCTTTTTACTATGAAGTGAAAATATTTTTTTAATGAAAATTATTTTTTAATTTTTAGTTCGGTTGCATATAAAAGCGTGTTTTTTAGTTTTTAAACTATTAATTATTTTTCATTTTTAGTTCGTTATATTGCACAAAATTCTTAATATAACAGTAAATTAGAACATACTATTTAATTAAGCAGCAAAAAGAAAATAACCAGCCCCTATGAAATGACAATGGTAGCAAATTTTAAAATTTGCAAAGATTGCAACTCACTAAAAATTTCTTCTTCATTAAGTAGCAAAGTTTCAAATTTTGCCAACAGATGGCAATCCAGGCAATGTTTGGACCGTTGCCAACATTTTGCAATCCACTAAAAATTTCTTCTTCATTTAATAGCAAAGTTTGAAATTTTTCCAACAGATGGCATCCTAGGTGTTGTTTTTATAATATAATGGAATTTTTTTCCTGGCGATTAAAAAAAAGATAAAGGGATACTGTTTGCAGATTATTGCATTGTCATGGGTCCTTAATACGTGTGCAAAGTTTCAAAGAAATCGAATAGCTGGAAGTTGGTTAAAATTAGGCTCAAGATTCCGTTACATAGGCAGCCAGATAGATAGTTACAACCCAAGTTAATAAAAGCGTGTTAAAAACAACGCTTTTATATGCAACCGAACTAAAATTAGAAAATAATTTTTCATTAAAAAATATTGTCACTTCAGAGTAAAAAGCGTGGGGTGCATTTTACTATTTTTCCATAACTTTTCCCTCATAGATATTGGCAAATATAATAATTATAACATTTAATATATTAAGCACCCCACGCTTTTACTCTGAAGTGACAATATTTTTTTAATGAAAAATTATTTTCTAATTTTAGTTCGGTTGCATATAAAAAGTGTTTTTGAGTTTTTTAAACTATTATTTATTAGAAATCACACAAGCTTTAACCTTTTAAATAAATAAGTATAAATAGATTTGCGGGTTTTTGTGTTTCAGTTAAACATTTTTACTATAGGTACATGGATTTTTAAAATTTTGGCAAGATACTGCTGTCATAAAGTACACTGCACTAAAAAACAACTAAAAATAAGTCAGTGATGTTACCCTCTCAAAGGAGCTTTAAACACTAATGGGGAAATATTAGGTTTTAAATAAAAATATGGTTTAAAAATGGGGAAACTTATGTCAAAAAAACACGTATAAAAAATGGTAAACGTCCCTGTATGATCTTTTTGCGAATATTTATTATAATTTTTTACCCTTAAAGTGCATGCTATCAAGCTTTCTGATTTTTGCATTATTGTTTTTAAGACAGAAGTTTGAAATTTTGGAAATATGCTTTTGTAGTGGTAAAGTATTTTGAAAGGGGAGACTTAACTAATTTTTTTCTTTATGCATGAGGAACTGTAAATATGGAGAGACGTATATTCCCAAATTTTTAAACCTCCACTTTTAATAAAAATGCAAAAACTACATTTATATTTATTTTAAGGGCTTAAATCCAAATATAAGGTTCACGGTTTACAAGAGGACAAATGGATAAAAACTTTTGTTGCTTTTTTTTAAATTTTCGATTGGTCTAAGTAAAATGTAATTAGTAGTTAATAATTAGGTTGTTCTGCAAATATATAATTAACATCTTAGTCTTGAAAAATTGTGAAAACAGCAGGGTATAGATAACTTCCTAATTGACATTAAATTTATTTTTTTATTTACTTATAAAGTAAGAAAGCTAATTATTCCACAGCCGACTTTAAAAGCTCATTAGACCAAGCTGGAAAAATTAAATATAAATTCCCTGTTTAATTATGATTTTCTTAAGACAAAGAATGTCTATTTAGTCAAGTGCTGTTAAGTAATCTTTGATAATCTTGTTTGTTTTAATTACATTGACCTAGTTTAACGCTAAAAGTGTTTGGGCGCTTTTTTTAAATTTTTTATTTTAACTTTAAGGGTGGAGTTAACACACTATTTTTAAAGTATAAAGTTAATTGTATCTTTTTACAAGATATATAGGTACTTAGATACTTTTATATAGTTATTATGTATTGTTTTCAATCACTCAAAATATATTTTAAAAAAATGGAAAAACGTTTGTTAAGGATATACAGAAGAAGTAAACTTTATAATGGATTAAATTTTATTAATCACTATCTTACCTCCAGCTTACCTTTCTTTGATTATGTCACATAGCATTCTGCAACACAATATTGCAAACGGCGTACAAATTACTGTTTAACAGTAACACAAAACTTAATTTAAACATTTTTATTAAAATAAAGAACATTTATTATTACTTATTTTTGAAAACCAACCCATACGTTTTTTTTCATGTTAACCAATTATTGCAAATGTATTTCTGCTTTTTGTCACTATTACTTTGGCCTAACTTTAGCACGGTTTCCCAACTTCGGATATCCGAATTTGTAAATCTCACACTATCTGAAATTGGGCAAAAAGCAAAAATTAAAAAAAAAAAAAAGAATAACATAATGGACGTAAATAGCCCCCTCTGCTTACTTTTGTACCCTTATTTTTCTTTATAAAATTTGGGCATAACTAATGGGAGGAAATAAACTAATTTTGGACGTAAAAATGATGGTTGCAGCAATCAAGATGGCGGGTGGCGCCATCTTAGGAAAAAATTATATGGAAAGGGTGGTCTGTGGCACATCATTTTAAAGCTCCTGACGAGTACCTACTTTACAACCCTAGAATATAAAGTCCATACTTTTACTTATTACAAATCGGCGGTACTTTAAAAGTTGCCTAAATAGCCTGATTTGGATGGCCATATTTCTGAAACTATTAGAGTTAGATGTACTTAATATGGTATTTTCTTAAAATTTTCTAAAAGATCTTTTCATGGTGATACTGATAATAATATAATAAAAGTAGGACAAAAAGTGGATATTTTTTTAAAATAGCACCCTGTATATTATATCACCATTAAAAGAACTTTGAAAGAGCTTTAGGAAATTACAACATTAGGTACATCTAACTTTATTAGTTTTGGAAATATGGCCATCCAAATCAGGTATTTAGGTAATTTAGAAAGTACCGCCATTTTGTAGTGGGTGAAGATATTGACTTAATATTCTAAGACTTTCATTTTACGTCAAAAAGTAGTTTGTTTCCTCCCATTAGTCATAGCCAAATTTTATAAAGAAAAAATTAAGGGTACAAAAGTTAACAGGGGGGACTATTTATGTCCACACTGTATATAGTCAAAACATATGTTTGTTAAAAACTATATCACACCTACACCATTTCGTCTATTTACACTGAAATGTTCTGATTAAAAATCCGTAATTTTTTTAATGTTGAATCGTAAGTCCGTTACACATGGGACGTACGCTTAATATATTGAAAGTTATGTTACTCTTTACATGTAGGCGCAGTGCGTACACGTTAGGTTACATTACTTGCAAAAGTTTTTTCAGGCGTATAGGGCGTATGGCGTTCGTACGTCTCATGTGTAACGGGACTAAGGTTTGCTGTTCCTGTCATAGTTAAAATATAAAACAGTACATAAATTAAAGAGAAAGGTCCTTAGGAGCACAAGCTTTAATACACACGTGTAGATAATTCTGCAATTACATAGGTATTCGAAATTAGGCGCCCTTCCTTTATACACAGATATTTTTGGGGCACTTATGACATATTTGAAAGTCAGAATCGTTCTGTGATTATTGATTACATTATCAAAGTATCAAAATAAAGCTAACCTCATTTTTACTACATCCCTGCCTTTTTGTACACAATGCTTTTTTGTAAGGAACATCGGCGTAACTACGGGAGGCGGCCCCCCATGTGTTGCCAGGCCTCCCCCAAAAAATGTAACCTATTGCCAAGCCCACCCTAAGCCCCCTCCTGGTTCAATGGCTAGTTATGCCTATGGTAGGGTATATTTTTCGTCAATTTAATGTAAAAATTAAAAATTTTATGCAAAAATAAAAATACTGAAATATTAAAAAAGAAAGGTTCATTTGACGTATTCTTAAAAAATCATTTTTGCCCAATAATTCTCTTAAATTAAAGATCAACACCCCAAAAATATTTAAATAAAATTAATTATGTGATTTCTAGACAAATACCATCATTTATTAAAACACAGAAATGTTATCAACGGATATTATTTTTTATAATCGATACGGTTATATTTTTCATAATAAATTGTGTCTGGATAAAAAACTAACAGGTCCAATAATTTCATTAAAACCCCTTTTCTACTTTACAATCTTATTGTGTTTGCGCTTTTAGAAACACATATCGCCCTTTTAAAATAGAACCTAGTCCAATCATTAAATATTTACCATAATAGTAAGCAAAACACTTAAAAAGCTTAAGCGAAAACACTATGCAGTGCACTATAAACACACACAAGTCAAACACCAATATTTACCTCCGTCCCTTCCAAACTTCCGCTTTTTCTTGGAAGTCGACGACGAACTTTGCTTCTGGTTTGACGAAGACTTTTCGCATTTTTCTTTATCTTTGTCCTTATTTTTCCACCGAATCAACATTTTACAAAACTTTTTTAACGGGTTTTTATTGAACTTTTAATAGGTTTTGATTAACTGATTGGTTTGGCTGTCTGGGAGACATAGTTTAAAGCTATTTTTTAATTAATAAATTATTTTATTTAGTTAATGCTTTAGTAATTTAAGTTTAATGATTTGGCGGTAGATGATCTGTAAAAGAAAGACTAAAGTTATTAAATAGTTTACATATAGACATAGTAATGGTTCCGAAAATTTTATACATACATATAAAAACTAAAGATTATGGTTAAAGCGGGAGAAAATGTTTATTCTACAGGGTGATTCAAAAGTAAGCGGCATCCTTTCAGGAGCGTAATCCTTGCATAAAAATAAGGCAAAAGTTCCTATAAACATATGGCCGAAAATGCATATTAAGGGAGCTACAACCCTTTGAAAGTTACTGAAGAAATTAGGTTTTTATTTAATATCTTTATGATTAAAAAAGGAAGTTTTTGAAACTTTTCAAGGTTATATTTTTTAGTGGCCAATTTTATGGTGAAACCAATTTTTCGCCTTGACGCTTCTAAGGGGTGGTTTTTAAGGGTGTTTGGAATAAAACCCTCACTAACTTTTCCCCTTTATAAGATTTTAACTTTTTGATAGCTTTTTCTGAAAGTCCAATGATTTTTACCAAAAAAGGTACGCTTGCCTCAAGTCGCTAGGGCAATAGTTTTCGAGAAAATCGCGCGTAAACACTTCAATGCAGGATTGACCCCTATTTTCATTTGCGTTTAAAAGTTATTGAGTAAACATCGTCTTTAGGGTGTCCTATTCAAAGGGGCGTAGCTCCCTTAGGAAGCATTTTCAGACACATGTTTATAATAACTTTTTGTTCGTCTTATTAAAAGCTACAAAGCCTTTATTTTAAAAATTGAAAAAAAATTTTTTTCAAATGAAAATAGGGGTCAATCCTGCATTGAAGTGTTTACGCGCGATTTTCTCGAAAACTATTGCCCCTAGCGACTTGAGGCAGGAGTACCTTTTTGGTAAAAATCATTGGACTTTCAGAAAAAGCTATCAAAAGTTAAAATCTTATAAAGGGAAAAGTTAGTGAGGGTTTTATTCCCTACACCCTTAAAAACCACCCCTTAGAAGCGTCAAGGCGAAAAATTGGTTTCACCATAAAATTGGCCACTAAAAAAATATAACCTTGAAAAGTTTCAAAAACTTCCTTTTTTAATCATAAAGATATTAAATAAAAACCTAATTTCTTCAGTAACTTTCAAAGGGTTGTAGCTCCCTTAATATGCATTTTCGGCCATATGTTTATAGGAACTTTTGCCTTATTTTTATGCAAGGATTACGCTCCTGAAAGGATGCCGCTTACTTTGAATCACCCTGTATATGTTACGAACATTTCCACCAGGCTAACTTTTACGTGCTAGAAATTACAAGGTATCTTTAAAAAATGCGAAAACAATAATACCAAAAATTCTTTAGGATAAAATGTGACGATCTAAGCCAATTTACCTTAGTCCAAAAGTGAATATATTTAATATATATTTTTTTTATGTCGTATTTAATATTCGAATACCGGTTTTCAGTATTCGACCCAACTCTGATATGCTCTAACAGCTTTAGTTTAGTTTTCGTCTATAGTGATTGTTTTCTTAGTAACGTGCCCACCTTCTTCAGTAAACTTTTTTGATAAATATGTTAATATAAACTTTGTTTAGTTTAATAAAGCAATTAGATTCACACTAACTTGATTGGTCTAGAAGATATAGGGTGATTCTCAAACTTTGTCTTATTACTTGGACATTTATGGGGATAGAAAAAACTTTAAATACAAAAGTTTTATAGGTTTTTACATAAAATTCAGTGGCGTACCCAAAATAAATATATATTTTTAACTCTTGAGTTATAACCCAAACTTATACCTGTATCTGAGTATCTTAAAACATTGCATTTTTTTCTTGCAATTACAACAATAAATAACACTAAATATTTTGTATTATTTTTAACAGCGAAACTAATTTAAAAAAAATAGTTGGCCAATGGATTGAATCCATATTCATTAATTTGGGTATGTTTATAAAAAAAAACAATTTAACAAGAATACTTAAACATTTATTAACCATAACAATAACAACGACAAAAAATAATTTCTGCTGAGTCTTGGCTTGAGGTTCTCACCACTGATCTCGATGGATAGCCAATGCTTATTACCTGCGCAAAACCAAAGTTACAATTCATGGGCGTAAACAGTTTGTGCGCAAGCACCTTGAAGGGAAACGCGCCTGGCGCCCACCAAAGTATCTGTCAGAATCATGTAAATTTATCGCCGCTTTTCCGTTTGAAGGACGTTGAGTCAGTACTGTATTTAAAACAAATTTTAAAAATACAGTTAAATCAAAAACGTCTAATACGCTTTATGTCAATTATTGCTGTATTTAAGAAAAATAATTAATAGTTTAAAAACTAAAAAACACGCTTTTATATGCAACCGAACTAAAAATTAGAAAATATTTTTTCATTACAAAGAGTTTGTCACTTCAGAATAAAAGCGTGGGGTGCTTAATATATTAAATGTTATAATTATTCTATTTGCAAATATCTATGAGGGAAAAGTTATGAAAAAATAGTAAAATGCACCCCACGCTTTTATTCTGAAGTGACAAACTCTTTGTAATGAAAAATTATTTTCTAATTTTTAGTTCGGTTGCATATAAAAGCGTGTTTTTTAGTTTTTAAACTATTAATTATTTTTCATTTTTAGTTTCTGCTACTCTTGACAAAATGGCGAAAAAATTTTTTAATGAACAAGAGTGGCACATTTTAAAATTTTTCCAACAGATTGCAACTCACTAAAAAATTTCTTCTTCATTAAGTAGCAAAGTTTGAAATTTTGCCAACAGATGGCAATCCAGGCAATGTTTGGACCGTTGCCAATATATTGCAACCCACTAAAAATTTCTTCTTCATTTAATAGCAAAGTTTGAAATGTTGCCAACAGGTGGCAACCTAGGTGTTGTTTTTATATTTTTATAATATAAAGGAAATTTTTTTCCTGGCGATCCAAAAAGAATGTTAATTTTTATTAATTGCACATTATGTATTATGTATACATTACACATTATGTAATTTTTATTGTTTAATCCTTGAACTAATGGTGCAACTAACCCTATATTTTTATTTTTCATAAAAATTAAACACTCATGGTGCAACTAACTTTAATAGCAAAGTTTGAAATGTTGCCAACAGATGGCATCCTAGGTGTTGTTTTTATAATATAATGGAATTTTTTTCCTGGCGATTCAAAAAAGATAACGGGATACTGTTTTTAAATTATTGCATCTTCATCGGTCCTTGACACGTGTGCAAAGTTTCAAAGAAATCGAATAGCTGGAAGTTGGTTAAAATTAGGCTCAAAGATTCCGTTACATAGATAGATAGATAGATAGATGGATAGTTACAACCCAAGTTAATAAAAGCGTGTTAAAAAAGTATTAAAAGCAGTCCCGAATCTAGGAAGGGTAGGGGTAAACGATGGTGTCTGCCACAGGTGACACCTTCAAGGGGCGGCAAATTGAAACATGAAATGTATAAGAAAGTGGCGATTATAAGAGAGAAAGTCGTTACAAAAATAAAGATCCGGGGCAAATTTAACTTAACTTTTTTATTTTGGTGGGAATTGCAATTCTAGCTTAGACGCTTACCATTTCCCCACTTTTTCTTATAGAAGATCTTTTTGAAGAGCATTCATTTTTTTACAAGAGACTTTTTTATAGTTTTACTGTATGATTAACGCATGATAAGATATACATTTTGATGTATGGGATTGAGAAAAATATGCAAAATTGTAATAGGGCGAATCTTCCAATTAAAATTAAGAGCTCATCATTGCTGAGTATTCTCTTGAGGTTCCTAGGAACCAATATTTCAGTCAGAGACAACAATGAGACGAGCAACTAAATGTAAGTAAATTATCCGAGAGAGAGATAGCTGCTGGGTCTTCCTTGTCTGTCTTCAAGGAAGGTAAACGCAGATGGCGCGTGAGTCGACTTTATCGTTTGCCCGCCAAATTCAAATTATATAGCTGTGCTATTTTTGCCCTTAATGTTAGGTACTTGTTTTTTTCCTATTAATATAAATTATTGGTTTTTACTTCAATAATTACACACACCTAATTAAAAATGTCATTTATTTGGTTTTTATAAAGATTTTTTCTGACAGATAACCATGTCAATATTACCTTAAATTATCTGTACAAAAGCACAAATTTATTATATACACTGTGGTCACTAATAAAAGTCAATATTCGAAGTCCAATTAAAGGTAAAAAACCACGAAACACACAATAAATCACAGAAAATGTTGCTCCATCTACGATAGCCTACCATGATGAAAGACAAAGACATATTTATTGGAACTTGCGTTAAACCAGAAAGAGATAAATACAATGGACAAATTGTTAGGACCAGTTATACGTCTCTGTTTCAGTGTTAAAAGTCAAAATAAAAATAGTAGATATTTTTGATCCATTGACCATTTTTTACTTTCGTAGATTATTCCGTTTGATTTCACAATTGTCTTTTTTATGTGACTTTTATTGGTTGTCATAAATTTTAAATTTAGGAGGCAGCGTCAGACGTAACATTTTTAGAATAACAAATTTAATTTTCTTTCTTTAAGAAATAATGGGTACTTAAAAGAAATATAAGGATTTAAGAAGGTTTTCTGGCTTATAAAACTGCTGTAATAAAAAAATCTGGGTTGGTAATAAGACGAAGTATTCTTCGTCTCGTTTTCTATTCAGTTCGCATTTTTAAAAAGTATTCCATGAATAAATCAGAGTATTTTAAATTGATAAATCTTTTTGTAAATTTGTTAAAACTGTTTAAGATAAATTTAGACGAATTTATACGTTTTACCTTCTATTTTGCAAAGCTCCAACATTCATCAATTTTAAAATTGGGTCTTCTGCAAAAGTGGTAAAAAATGTTTTTTTTTTATTCTAAATCATATACACACATATTACATATTCATATGTATGTACTAAGTACTTCAATACACCTATATTGTTTATATAGAAAAACCCACAACAAATTAGCTTCAAGATTGGACTAGTGGGAAATGCTAGTGTTTTGGGTCCTATTTGCCATACTAACAATTCCACAAAATCCGCAGCACTAAAAGACCTCAAATTTATTTTGCCATCTTAAAAATCAATACTTTTTTAGAAATCACGCTATATTGTCAAAAATATGACAAATATTTAAACAAAAGATGGATAAATTAAAGAGCATAAAAAACACACATACAAGCACAACAACAACAATCTAGAAATTTTATGTTGTTATAAATGAACTGAAAACTTTAAACGATAACCGGTATTGCAATCTTAGAATAAAAAAACATAAGTAAAAACACAATACATGTATTTTTAGTATAATTTATAAAACACTTCTTTTTAATTTTAATTATTAACAAAAAAAAATTATGATCAAATAAAATATTTTTTCCATAACGGGAAAAAATTTGATAGTTTATTTTTGTTAACAGATACTAAAATTCATAAAAAGTACATTTTTCCCGTAAAAAAAAGTGAGTACTTTTTTTCCCGGACATCCATACACTTAAGTAAAGGTAAATATTAAATTTTAGAATAATTGATTATACAGAACTTACATTTACCTTATATTAGTCCAGTCAGATCCTTTAATCTTTATAATATTTCAAATAACTTCTAAACGAAGGCTTTTAGTTTTAAATTTTTAATTTTAATACGTCAAATTACAAATTTCATTGACAGATTCTAAATTATTTCCATAGTAATGCAAGGTCTTATTGTGTTTCAAATACATATACCAGTCGACAAATTTGAAACTTCAAATTTTACATCATTAATTCTCTGACTTTAATATTATGTTTTT
>JACEGR010012591.1:0-11137 GCA_014170235.1 Listronotus bonariensis | reverse complement strand
TATTTCTATATGATCTATTGATTAGGGGTGCTAAAAATTTGTATTTTTAAATTCTGTGAAAGTTTTTCGGAGTAAAACAAAAAATTAAATTTGCAGTAAAAGGAAAAAAAATTACAAGATAAAGAATATTATTGATAAAAGTACAGGGCAAGAAAATTAGGAAGAATAAGAAAAAAACCGCCGCGACGGTAAAACCAAATTAATTTAGATTTTCGGCTTAGGTTTCATATACGTAAATCGAGAAAACGCCAAAGGTCTTTTAGTCAGTGCCTTTTCTTATTTAAAATAATTAATTATCTCGCAAACTTTTCTATTCTACAGAATGCCCACAGATATACTTTATAATAGCACACATGGACAAAAAAATGTTTAAGTAAGTCGTGTGTGGCAAATATTTTAGCTGCCAAGAGAAATAAAATATACCTTAAAAAATATGTTTTGCCATATAAAAAGTCCCAAAAACTACAAAACAGTAAAAATAGGCTAAGAGAAACCTGTCTACTCTACTTTTTAATAATTTAGTAAAGTATTAAATAAGGTATTAAATAAAAAGGTTTTTAAAATTCATAAGGATTCAATACCTAAAATTTTACATAAAATCAACAAAGTGTTTTTTTACTCTTACGTTTTTTTTTATTAATTTTTATACCTTTTTTTGCGTAATTTACCCGATTTTAATAAATAATCGATATAATGAAGGTCACGGTTTCTCAAACATTTTTAGTTGCATTTTATTGTGAAATTTTTATAATCCACTTTTAAAATTCAGGTTTAAAAGGTAATAAAGTTACCTTTTAAACATACATTTGCACATGGGAAAGTCATTATATTAACATCGGTATTAAAAATTAGTCTTATGTTGTTGTAATTGAAATTTTAGATATTCATTACTTCTTATTTAATTCTAAAAACTTTATGTATTGATTTTTTTTAAGAAGCAAGAGCGTTGCCATATACGACTTTTTTAAAGATTAAAATTTTTGTTGCATTTGTGGTATTGTAAAGACCCGTGGAGATACTATACAGGGTGTCCAGATATTACACGTCAGGATTTCTGTGGGCGATTCTGCACAAAAATTAATGTAAAAACCTCTATACAATTTTTTCAAAAACTTAAAATTAACGGTGAGATACAGGGTTAAAGAAAAATACATTTGTTTTTTTAACAACTTTTTTTCTAATATACTGATTTTTGCCAAATTTTGCATACATATTAATAACAAATTATCCATAAATAACGTTTGTTTTCAAGGGTTGTTTTGTTAATTTTAAAAATCAGAATTTCTAAGTAAACGTATGTAAATGTTTAAAGTCGTTTTTTCCGGAAACCATTCATTTTAGGTTAATGCAATAAGAAGACCTTCTTAAAGGATATTTTGATAGTCTTTATTAATTATATATCCAAATATATAAAAGGTGTGAAGCACAAAGGACAGTTTAGGCTCTTTGGCATTGACTACTGGCGTCAAATTAATAGGGTAAGTACAAAGAATCATTAGTGGTATACCTATGTGCAAAATTTGGCGACAATCCTAACAGTAAAAAAGGGGTATTAGAAAAAATTAAGCATTTTTTTACAACACCCTGTATCTCCGTTAATTTTGAGTTTACAATTCAAAGTTTTCCAGGGTAAAAAAATTTAAAAATAAAAACTTGTTTTTTATATTATCTTGTTTGATAAAATAGGCACACTGATTTTTTTATGTAAAATTTGACACCTAAAAATAACTTTGACTTTTATAAAAATTATTTTAAGGTTCTTGGTAAAGCAAATCATTTTATATAAGGCAGACATTTAAAAATATTGTACATAAAAATTAAAAAAACATATATTTTTAACTAATTTTTTCTTTCTCTTAACATTCAATTTTCGGGTCTAGAATTTAAAAAGCGTAAATATTTTCTACCCCAAAGTGTTACCAAATTAGTAAAGCAAAGAAAGCTGAGAGCTGACAAAGGCTTTTGAAGGGTTAGTAATCAAAAAAGGCGATGTCGATCAAACAAACCCTTGTGATTTAATAATAGAGATAAAAATGTTTTTTTAAATTTATCTATTATTTTATTATAAACCTATAGATATTACTCATTAGGTACATTAGAATATATTTTGTCTATTTTATTTAATTTGAATACGATGGCTCTTTAATTTTTAATTTTAAAGATTGTTAAACAATTTTATAGGGCAGATGTTTACAAAAAAGTTTTAAACCTTTTTATATCATATGCCTATAAATTCACGTTCTAGTTGCATTTTTTTTAAAAAAGTAACATTTGTAGATGCATGACAAGTTTTTTAAATAAGTTAACATTTTTATTTAATAAAGGACCCTGTATATTTTTTCAGGGTTTTAATAATGTTCAAAAGCAATAAATTATTTTTATTAATAAAATTTTACTTTTTATGCAATTTTTAATTTTTTTCTCTAAAGGGATAATATACAACCTGGCCAAGATAAGAAGGAATGGGCATCTTAAAAATAGTAAGAGATACGAAGTTACCTAAAAGGGATCAAAGTTTAGGTTTTATGTGCCTAATAGTATGCTGTTTAAAAAGAGTTAAAATTCCGAGTATTTTCAGAGATATCCGAAAAAAACAAAAAAATTATAAAATTGTTTTATTTTTTTCTGGTCTTATTTATAATCGGATTTTAAATAAATTTCACTTTTGCACTATCCAATAGTAGCATTTTATTTAAAATACAACATTTTGTTTTCGAGGGACCATTATCAACTTAATTTTTTTAAATACGGTCCTGACATTCTAATATTAAAATTTAAAAGCCAAATTTAATACAAATTCAATTATGTATCATACATTGGGGTTTAATGTTAATATGGACCTATATTTAAAAAAATAATAATAAAATAATTTACTCTGCATTTTATGGTAATATAATAATTTGATAAACCAAACAAAACTTAACAAAAACCCCTAGCATTACTTTATATTTATGAGATACGGTATACTGATTATATTCATATCATCATATTAAAACATCTTTGATAATTTTTAGTTCTAGTTTATCTAAAATATCAGAAAAACCTTGAAAAAAAATTAAGTTAATGGAAGATATTTTTTACCAAACATTGACGGTATGATGGCAAGATTCTTATTCTGCACAAACGCAAATTAAATCCTTTAAACCAAGGTAAATTCTGTTGGATCGTTATGTTTTGGCCCAAGGAGTTTTTAGTAGTATTTTGTACAGATCGTTTAGATACATCCTGTAAAACGGTAAATGCGGAAAACCGGTAGCCCCTCTCATAACAAAGTCATCTGCTACGTCACGTCATATTACCCAATTTCTTATTAAATATTTAACGATGTTAAGAAAGCTGCTTCAAGCTAGCAAGCCCCTGCAAATACAATTTAGGTTAAACGATTTAATTATTAAAGATATTGGCATTGTTTCTAGTAGACCTACATTCTGTGGCGGTGAGTTGTGGTTTACATTTCATTGATTGGTATTAATATATAAACCGTATTCAAGACTCAAACCATGTTAAGTCTCTAAGCATACATTTTTTATTTATTATTAATATTGGTAATGCATATTTAATTGTGTTTTTTCCTATTTAAAATCATTTGATATAAAGAAAGTATTTTTATTGCCATGAACCTTCAAAAATAAAATATAAATTTAAAAAGTGTTATAAGACAATTGTTGTTTAAATAAAAATAAAATAAATAAAGGTGGATTATTATTTCTTTATAAAACCTCAGAATCAGCTAAAGCCTGCTCCAGACCTACATACATTTGACCGCTAACATTAAAACATTTGTATAACAACTGTATGAAAGCTGTTTAAAAACATTTAAACAAATCAGTGATACTAAAGACATTTCTGAATTTAAATAGTCAATACTTTTTTTGTATTATAAATAATAAAACACCAGCAACCAGTTGTACATGTACATCACTCATGACACAAAATTTGGCATTCATGCCCAGTTTTACAATTGCGAGTTCAGTTTAGGTTCAGTGAAACAGAAATGGTACATGAACCTCTCCAAACCTCTTAAAATATAATGATGTCACTTTTGGCATTTACTTGACAGCCATATAATTTAAATGGGCAGGTTTCAACCACCAGTTAAGTTCAACTGAACCTAAACTAAACTCGCAATTGTAAAACTGGACATGAATGTCTACATTTTTAGAATATCCTAAAAATTTAAGCCTATATTTCAAAATTTTAGTCATGATGAAAAAATAAAGGTACGCCACTGAATTCTAGGTAAAAATCCCTTAAACTTTTATTTACATTTTTTTATATCTCTTATATTTTTTTTTGTTTATACAAAAATAAAAGTAATAAGTTATACTATTTTAATTATTTAACCAGTCGATATGTGTATTCCCTACGAAAAATGACTATTTAGGTAAAGCCATGCAGGCAAAAAATTTTTTCATTGTAGAGAGTAGACAGTGGTAATTATTTAAGACCTAAACAAACAATATCTCTATTCTAAAATATTTTGTGCTACATAAAAAAATACATCCACACGTATTTAAGAATTAACAAAGAACTGATTAAAAATAACAACCACTTTTGGGCTGCTAGATCACAGCTTTGTTCCAGTGGGTGCTACTGTGCTTTGTCTCGCTGCAGTAGGTATATATATATTGATCACATTATGTGCATGTACAGGGTGAATTAGCGAAATAGCATTTTCGTGTGAAAACTTTATTATGTTTTGATGAAAACCACGGGAGAAATATTAAATTATAGCACTTAGCATTAATATAATCGGTGGTAATAACCTGTTTTGCAAGTGAATAATCGATTTTTAATTGCCTCTTAGTTATTCTAGTTAGTCGGGAAGGTTTGGGTTTATAAATTAAAGATATGTTCTGTATTTGATTCGACGGATTTATTTAATTTATGGTATTTAATTTGGGTACACGTCAAATCGGATCGTTTTTCCTAACACATAATATAGAAAAATTACCAAAAAATTTAAAATAAGTATCTAAAAACTAAAAACTGAACTTTCGGTGGCAAGTCTGCCATTTTTGTAAAGATAAAACTGAAATAAAAATAAAAATTGGAAAAGTTAACTTCTATTCAGGTCTAAAATTTTAAAATGTAGGCTTAAATATTTAGGATATTCTGAAAATTTTGACATTCATGTCCAGTTTTACAATTGCGAGTTCAGTTTAGGTTCAGTTGAACTTAACTGCTGGTTGAACCTGCCCATTTAAATTATATGGCTGTCAAGTAAATGCCAAAAGTGACATCAATATATTTTAAGAGGTTTGGAGAGGTTCATGTACCATTTCTGTTTCACTGAACCTAAACTGAACTCGCAATTGTAAAACTGGGCATGAATGCCAAATTTTGTGTCATGAGTGATGTACATAACTGGTTGCTGGTGTTTTATTATTTATAATACAAAAAAGTATTGACTATTTAAATTCAGAAATGTCTTTAGTATCACTGATTTGTTTAAATGTTTTTAAACAGCTTTCATACAGTTGTTATACAAATGTTTTAATGTTAGCGGTCAAATGTATGTAGGTCTGGAGCAGGCTTTAGCTGATTCTGAGGTTTTATAAAGAAATAATAATCCACCTTTATTTATTTTATTTTTATTTAAACAACAATTGTCTTATAACACTTTTTAAATTTATATTTTATTTTTGAAGGTTCATGGCAATAAAAATACTTTCTTTATATCAAATGATTTTAAATAGGAAAAAACACAATTAAATATGCATTACCAATATTAATAATAAATAAAAAATGTATGCTTAGAGACTTAACATGGTTTGAGTCTTGAATACGGTTTATATATTAATACCAATCAATGAAATGTAAACCACAACTCACCGCCACAGAATGTAGGTCTACTAGAAACAATGCCAATATCTTTAATAATTAAATCGTTTAACCTAAATTGTATTTGCAGGGGCTTGCTAGCTTGAAGCAGCTTTCTTAACATCGTTAAATATTTAATAAGAAATTGGGTAATATGACGTGACGTAGCAGATGACTTTGTTATGAGAGGGGCTACCGGTTTTCCGCATTTACCGTTTTACAGGATGTATCTAAACGATCTGTACAAAATACTACTAAAAACTCCTTGGGCCAAAACATAACGATCCAACAGAATTTACCTTGGTTTAAAGGATTTAATTTGCGTTTGTGCAGAATAAGAATCTTGCCATCATACCGTCAATGTTTGGTAAAAAATATCTTTCCATTAACTTAATTTTTTTCAAGGTTTTTCTGATATTTTAGATAAACTAGAACTAAAAATTATCAAAGATGTTTTAATATGATGATATGAATATAATCAGTATACCGTATCTCATAAATATAAAGTAATGCTAGGGGTTTTTGTTAAGTTTTGTTTGGTTTATCAAATTATTATATTACCATAAAATGCAGAGTAAATTATTTTATTATTATTTTTTTAAATATAGGTCCATATTAACATTAAACCCCAATGTATGATACATAATTGAATTTGTATTAAATTTGGCTTTTAAATTTTAATATTAGAATGTCAGGACCGTATTTAAAAAAATTAAGTTGATAATGGTCCCTCGAAAACAAAATGTTGTATTTTAAATAAAATGCTACTATTGGATAGTGCAAAAGTGAAATTTATTTAAAATCCGATTATAAATAAGACCAGAAAAAAATAAAACAATTTTATAATTTTTTGTTTTTTTTCGGATATCTCTGAAAATACTCGGAATTTTAACTCTTTTTAAACAGCATACTATTAGGCACATAAAACCTAAACTTTGATCCCTTTTAGGTAACTTCGTATCTCTTACTATTTTTAAGATGCCCATTCCTTCTTATCTTGGCCAGGTTGTATATTATCCCTTTAGAGAAAAAATTAAAAATTGCATAAAAAGTAAAATTTTATTAATAAAAATAATTTATTGCTTTTGAACATTATTAAAACCCTGAAAAAATATACAGGGTCCTTTATTAAATAAAAATGTTAACTTATTTAAAAAACTTGTCATGCATCTACAAATGTTACTTTTTAAAAAAAAATGCAACTAGAACGTGAATTTATAGGCATATGATATAAAAAGGTTTAAAACTTTTTTGTAAACATCTGCCCTATAAAATTGTTTAACAATCTTTAAAATTAAAAATTAAAGAGCCATCGTATTCAAATTAAATAAAATAGACAAAATATATTCTAATGTACCTAATGAGTAATATCTATAGGTTTATAATAAAATAATAGATAAATTTAAAAAAACATTTTTATCTCTATTATTAAATCACAAGGGTTTGTTTGATCGACATCGCCTTTTTTGATTACTAACCCTTCAAAAGCCTTTGTCAGCTCTCAGCTTTCTTTGCTTTACTAATTTGGTAACACTTTGGGAGTAGAAAATATTTACGCTTTTTAAATTCTAGACCCGAAAATTGAATGTTAAGAGAAAGAAAAAATTAGTTAAAAATATATGTTTTTTTAATTTTTATGTACAATATTTTTAAATGTCTGCCTTATATAAAATGATTTGCTTTACCAAGAACCTTAAAATAATTTTTATAAAAGTCAAAGTTATTTTTAGGTGTCAAATTTTACATAAAAAAATCAGTGTGCCTATTTTATCAAACAAGATAATATAAAAAACAAGTTTTTATTTTTAAATTTTTTTACCCTGGAAAACTTTGAATTGTAAACTCAAAATTAACGGAGATACAGGGTGTTGTAAAAAAATGCTTAATTTTTTCTAATACCCCTTTTTTACTGTTAGGATTGTCGCCAAATTTTGCACATAGGTATACCACTAATGATTCTTTGTACTTACCCTATTAATTTGACGCCAGTAGTCAATGCCAAAGAGCCTAAACTGTCCTTTGTGCTTCACACCTTTTATATATTTGGATATATAATTAATAAAGACTATCAAAATATCCTTTAAGAAGGTCTTCTTATTGCATTAACCTAAAATGAATGGTTTCCGGAAAAAACGACTTTAAACATTTACATACGTTTACTTAGAAATTCTGATTTTTAAAATTAACAAAACAACCCTTGAAAACAAACGTTATTTATGGATAATTTGTTATTAATATGTATGCAAAATTTGGCAAAAATCAGTATATTAGAAAAAAAGTTGTTAAAAAAACAAATGTATTTTTCTTTAACCCTGTATCTCACCGTTAATTTTAAGTTTTTGAAAAAATTGTATAGAGGTTTTTACATTAATTTTTGTGCAGAATCGCCCACAGAAATCCTGACGTGTAATATCTGGACACCCTGTATAGTATCTCCACGGGTCTTTACAATACCACAAATGCAACAAAAATTTTAATCTTTAAAAAAGTCGTATATGGCAACGCTCTTGCTTCTTAAAAAAATCAATACATAAAGTTTTTAGAATTAAATAAGAAGTAATGAATATCTAAAATTTCAATTACAACAACATAAGACTAATTTTTAATACCGATGTTAATATAATGACTTTCCCATGTGCAAATGTATGTTTAAAAGGTAACTTTATTACCTTTTAAACCTGAATTTTAAAAGTGGATTATAAAAAATTTCACAATAAAATGCAACTAAAAATGTTTGAGAAACCGTGACCTTCATTATATCGATTATTTATTAAAATCGGGTAAATTACGCAAAAAAGGTATAAAAATTAATAAAAAAAACGTAAGAGTAAAAAAAACACTTTGTTGATTTTATGTAAAATTTTTAGGTATTGAATCCTTATGAATTTTAAAAACCTTTTTTATTTAATACCTTATTTAATACTTTACTAAATTATTAAAAGTAGAGTAGACAGGTTTCTCTTAGCCTATTTTTACTGTTTTGTAGTTTTTGGGACTTTTTATATGGCAAAACATATTTTTTAAGGTATATTTTATTTCTCTTGGCAGCTAAAATATTTGCCACACACGACTTACTTAAACATTTTTTTGTCCATGTGTGCTATTATAAAGTATATCTGTGGGCATTCTGTAGAATAGAAAAGTTTGCGAGATAATTAATTATTTTAAATAAGAAAAGGCACTGACTAAAAGACCTTTGGCGTTTTCTCGATTTACGTATATGAAACCTGCCGAAAATCTAAATTAATTTGGTTTTACCGTCGCGGCGGTTTTTTCTTATTCTTCCTAATTTTCTTGCCCTGTACTTTTATCAATAATATTCTTTATCTTGTAATTTTTTTCCTTTTACTGCAAATTTAATTTTTTGTTTTACTCCAAATACATACATATGTGGAATACTTTAGTTTTGGTTGTATAAATAGGGATGGCAACGATATGTCGATTATTTTTAAATATCGAAGTATCGGAAATCAAATACCGATAATCTTCATCGATATTTAACTTCTCGATATATTGATATATCGATATTGCATATTTTCGATATATCGACCTTGCCTTGGGACCAATTTTTTTGTGGATGACAAGGCGTAAAAAGCACATATTAACGTGAAAAGGGAACGCAATAACGGAAAATAAGTAGAAAGGGGCGCCTTTTTGAAGGTGAGGACCTTTTTTTTGTTCATCACTTTTTTCCCAAAAAAGTTTCATCTTGTCTTCTTTCCAAATCGAAAATTACAAAGGCTCTTTAATATATCGGATAATCAATATTAGCCAAACCGATATTTATCGACATCGATATATTAATGTTTTTTTTTTAAATTTGACATCCCTATCTATAAAACAAATAGTTTTTTTACTCCTGACATTGTTAAAAAAAAGATACATTCTTCTTTTAAATACCTATTAAGAGCTTCAAGAAAATCTTCGTATGTATCAAACGTGTCTTCCAGTTTTATTTTGTTTATTTAATAATAAACAATATAATATTTTACAATGAAACCATAATTATTTTTAATAAGTTAAAAAGTTTGAAACAAAAAATTTACTTTTTATATAACTTTTTTAATCTTTAAGCTTAAATATATTTTTAATAACGTTTTTTTAAAGTAAATAAGACCTTTTTGTAGAGCATTTAATGTTTAATGAAAATAGTCAAAACTCAATTCTTAATAATTATTTTTTAATAAGTTAAAAAATTGAAAAAAAAGTAATTTTTCCTTAAATTCTTTATTCTTGGACCATGAATATTTTTTTAAAGATAACATTTTTCAAAAGTATCTGAAACCTTTTTGTATAGCGTTTATTTTTTAATAAAAAAACCCTCTTAGAGTTTTAATACGTGATTAACGAATGGTGAGATATAAATTTTTTTGTTGTATGGGTCTGAGAAAATATAGAAAACTGTAATGGGGCGAAACTTTTTATTAAAATTATAAGCTCATATTTGCCAAGCATTGTTCGATAAAATTTAAAAATAATTTTAATTGGATATTAAATTAAACCTCAATATTTTAAAAATAAATTAGAACACCAAATTTTCCAATAAAAAAATACCTGCATCAAAAAATGTATGGAGAAAAATTTACAATTTTTAAAAACGCAGATCGTTTAATTAAACTAATTTTTCTTTTATCGTGTTTGTTCCTCATTGCTTTGGCAATCTATTTATGCCACCATTAGTCTCTTGGCTCAATATCGAATTACTTAGAAGTTTAGTCTTAGCAGAGATTGTAAATTTTGGTTGAAAATAAACAAATTTATGGCTTTTATGTGTTCATTTTGCGACCGTTTATGTTTGACTTAAATATTTTCGCTGGTAAGTAAATATGAGCTTGACTGCAAAATACACTACTCAAAGAATTATCGATATGCTCGATTTCTTCCATAAGCTTCAATACAAAAATGCTTTCATTTAAATGGCCATATCTCTTTTAATTATTAAGATATCAAGACAATTAAAAAATAAAATGTTAAGAAAACGTGAAGCTATAACTTTATATTAACCATTGTTTTTACTGTTAGCAATAAATCCTACGGGGTGATAAAAAAAAATTGAAAAAATGGATAATTTTGAATCGCCCTGTATGATGTGCTGTTGAAAGGGAGTAGTCAAATTTGTGATTATAAAATATCAGAAATGGGTAAGGGTATAAATTATTAACAAATGAGATTTCTCCTTTTAACAGCACATTATATAGTGCGATTAAAAATTATCCATTTTTTCAAATTTTTCACCCCGTAGGATTTATTGCTAACAGTAAAAACAATGGTTAATATAAAGTTATAGCTTCACGTTTTCTTAACATTTTATTTT
>JACEGR010012590.1:0-11139 GCA_014170235.1 Listronotus bonariensis | reverse complement strand
AGCGACGCCATATTGTTCGAGCTGTCAAGCCAAAGGTTTCCAAACAACTTTTGTTGACGGTGCGTTTTGTATGTGTTCTGAACAATTTTATTGTATTTTTGTGTTTTTTGTGAGTTTATTGCTGTTTTTTTCATTGGTAAGTGTTTATTCGTTTGTTTTGCATACCACTAAATCAATATTTCCGTAGGATTCCGCCTAAATTTATGAATGCATTGATTAAGAGTCGGCTAAAAAATGTTAGGTTCAGTAAAAGTTAATTTCTTGAATTAGTTTTGTTCTTGAATAAAACCAGTAATTGATCATTTTACTAGCTTCCACAATAAATGTTAATAGTACAGAGATCATAACTAAACAAAATTTGGCAGTTTAAGCAAAAAAATCCACCTTTTTTGTTAGGTACTTCTATCTGCTTCTTTGGTACTTGTCTATTATTTTTAGGTACCCCTTATATAAAAGTATGGAAAAATTTCATATGTAAGAACTGGTTAAGTTCTTGTAAAATTTAAGTTGTTCTGCATTTGAAATATATAAAGTAAATTTTATTATTTAAAAATAATGTTGGTTATTATTATTGTAAATGTTTTATACCCAATTTTATGTTTTTGAACTTTGAAAAGAATACATATAGGCTCGGTTTTTTAAATTCACAAAATATACATTAAATTTGCCTTATTATAGTTTTTTTTTTTTTGTTTTAGATCTGCTGTGTTGTGTAATGGCTTCAAAGCATTTTTTAAGGTTTTCTACTATCGTAGAATTTTTTAAGGAAGAACCTAAACTGGTTTCTCGTGGAGAAAATTCTGTAGATTCTAACCACGTGAAAGACATGGCTTTTGATAGCGATTTAATGATTATACGTGGCAACATTCATGCAAGTATGAAGGATAAAGTGTACAAAGTAGAGGTAAGTAGAAACATTAAGTAAGAAGAAAAACTTAATTAAAAATTCAAAAAATAAAGTCATTTTAATTGGCAGAACGGAATTAAACTTATTACAAATATTTTAGCTGCACCTTGATTCTGAGAAGGACATTGACCAGGCTACATGTACCTGCCCAAGAGGTCAGCTGATTTGTCATCATATGGCTGCATTGGCCATATTTGCCTACCACAATATTTCCATAACAGATACTTCCTGCACTTGGAATGTGAGGAAAACAAAAAGTGATGAAGTCAACACCATTTCGGACCTTTTTCCCACAAGGCCCCATACCTCAACAAGCCAGACCATAAGCGATGACCAATTAAATGAATTTAAGACTAAATTATATAGTTTTAACAATGCTGTTGGTTTTACCTGGCTTCTTAGGGCAGAGCCTAATCATTCCATAGAGGATGTAGTTGATATAGAGAATATAATATTTTCTCAAGAATATGTGGAAGCGACCAATAAAAAGCATATTTTGAAATACATACAAAATTAAATTGGCAAACAATTATAGACATTGCCAAAAAATCCACTGGTCAATATAAAAATGACTTATGGCTAATGGCAAGAAAAAATAGACTAACAGCTAGCAATTTTTCACATGTCCTGTCTGCAGTGAAGAATAATAGGTATCCTCCATCATTGTTCTCGAGATTAACAGGTATGTTATAATTATTATATTATAAACTTAATAGTGACTTTTGGCCGATAAAAGATACATTTTAAGTACCTTATTAAAAATTAAATAACTCATCTTCAGATGAGGGTAGCAACTATTTTACGATATACTTTAAAAATCATTATGATATTAAATAAATATGTATATTCTGGAGAACAGCCACCTAATTATTTATTTCAATTTATATGTATATGTGAAATGTAATGTTTAATAGTGACTTTAAGATATGTTTTTTTTAGAAAGTTACACTTTGGATGCTGTTAAGGCCATACAATGGGGTCGAGAACATGAAAGCGATGGTGTCAGAGTCCTGGAAAAAAATAGACAGGTCAAAGTCACAGCAACAGGCATATGGCTCGATGAGTGTGGATATCTGGGAGGAAGCCCCGATGGCCTAGTGAATGATGATGCCATAGTCGAGGTTAAATGTCCCTACAAGCATAGGGAATCAAAATCATTGTTGGATGCGTTAAATGACAAAAATTACATTTTGTATAAAAATGAAAGTGGAGACCTGATTCTAAATAAGAATCACAACTATTATGATCAAATCCAGGGAAATCTTTACTTTACAAAAAGAAAATTGTGTTATCTGGTAATTTGGACACCAGAAGAATGTTTAATATATGATATTGTTAAGGATGAAGAATGGCATCACAAAATAAATATATTAAAAGAATTTTATATTGTAAAATATTTGCCATTTTTATGTGGAAATAAATAATTTATGAACAATGCCTTTTATTTTTTATCGCTTTAATTTTTTATAATTTGGGTTTATCTATGTGTCATTCTTTAATAATAATAATAAAAAAAACAACAGAGCTAGCAAAATGCCAATTTGTATTGAATTATAAACTAAAACTTCAATATAAATATGAAAAAAATATATTTAAGAAAGATTGTTAGTTACAAACAACAACCTATCTAAGTCATAAAATATAAGTAATAAAATTTTCGTTGTCCTAATCTTAATAAAAATAAATTATATACAAAATTTTTTTGTCTATTCTATGTGCTAATCAGAACAATACTATTATTTAATAATTACTATTTACGTTTAGTTTTACAATCGCTGTTAATATAATAAAACATTCTATATAATAAACTATATATCTAACTTTCTATCTATAAAACTATTACTACATACTATTTATAATGTATAAAAATATTTGATATAGTATGTGGGTACAGGATATGCACTCTTTTTACTCCCAAGTGAACTCTATAAGGCCAAATTTTACAATTGGGAGTTCAGTTTATGTAAAACTGGGCCTTATAGATTTCATTAGGTACTTACGGAGTGAAAAGAGTGTGTATCCCGAATATTATTTTTATACAGCGTGTCTACTTTGATTGCACCATATGGAAAACTTTTTCAATATTAATTTTACAAAAAAAAGTTATTCTTTATAAAAAGTTCTGCATGGTCTAAAATCTAAAATGCAATCATCAGATATTTATTTTTTGCATTGGTGTAAGAGGTATGTCAAAAAATATAAATTTTGCTCAAGAGGAAAGTTCCTGTTTTCCATATAAAAAAAAATTATATAGAAAAGATGTTTAATCCTAAACATCTTTTCCTTATAAAAACTTTCGATATTATGAATAATAAGGGTACTTTTCTCTTGAGCAAAATTCACATGTTTTGACATACCTTGTATACCACTGCAAAAAATTAATATCTGATGATTGCAATATAGGTTTCGGACCATGCAGAATTTTTATAAAGAAAATTTTTTTTTTTTGAAAAATTGATAAAAGTTTTCCATATGGTGCGAACTTAAGTAGACACGCTGTATAATACTCAATACTCAATTTATTCATGTCAAAATACAGCAAAGGTTCACACACGTCAAATAAAAGATATAAAATACAGCATACAACTAATAAAATAAATAATATGGCCTAGACTAGGTTTTTTTTTTTTTTTTTTTAATTTGTTTGAAGATAAAATGCTATAATACAATATTAAAAACAAATAAGTAACATACAAGACACAATATATGTAATCTACAATAATAACACTAACCACTTATAATAACAAAAAAATTTAAAGATTTAAAATCCAATTCTATGGTTTCCAAGATTAAGTTTAATAAATAAAATTAAATTAAAAATTAAATTTCAAAAATTCATCACTTGAATAAAAGGCATTCCTTACAAGTAATTCTTTGACCTTACTCCTAAACAACTGGACTATAAGTCCAACTAATCATCATCAGAGTCACTAAACAAATTTTCAACCTCTTTGATTAAAGGGAAATGAAGATTTGTTAAAGCAGCACAAACTTGACAAATTATTGATGCATGAGACAGTAAATGAGCAGGAAATAAACCTAAAATCTTGTAACATTTTAAACGTCTGATAGCTTTCTCTACATGAATTCTTGCTTTAGCTATAGTCCTTGTTTGAACAATTTGTTGAGGAGTAAATTGAGGTGTTGTTAAAAATGGTGGAATATTTAAATTTACACCTGGAGGTAGCAGATCACGAATTAAAAATCCTTTATCAGCAATTATTAAATCTCCTGCCTCAAGTTGATCTAGTATACCACAATGCCGCACAATTTTTTTATCTGAAACAGAACCAGGGTATATCTCACTAACATATGTTATTACACCATTTGGAGCAACTCCTATTAATACCTTTAAGGTATTTCTATGTTTATATGAGCTGTAAGTTGCTTTTTGCTTTTCCATATTTTTAGTTTGGATACAATAAATTTCGGTGCAATCCAAAATAACTCTACAATTAGTAAAATTGTTGAAGCATGTTGGCATACATAGTTTATTCTTGTAACGAGATGGAATTTTATTCATAAAGTTTTTATAAATTATTTCATGAAGAGCATACAACCAAGTATAAAAAATGTTAGCAACAGTTTTTCGAGAAATATTAAACCTAATACCCAGATCCTCATTCAGTAAATTTAAATGTAGTTTCATCAACGTAAGTAGCAACTGATCAATTTTTGGAACACTGACTACCTCCCACCCTTGGTAATAATTTAGTTTATAAGAACCAAGTAATGTAAATAAAGTCATGAAAATTTCATGACATGGCAAACCTGTATACAACTGGACTTTCTTATCACTATTTTTTATATGCTCATATGAAAAACTTGATGTCAACTTCTCAAGTTTCCCTTTCACCTCTTCTAACTCTTTTTTCAAAAAATAAATTTCAGCCTCCGATGTTGCTGAAAAATTGACATCAGGTCCCTTACTGGTACTTGGCACAGGCTCGCATTCTACTATATCAGTGGTCAAATCGTCAACAGCTTCTCTATTTGACGTACCAGGCTTCGGAGAAGTGGACGAGCTTGTACCAGGCATAGATAAGTTTGTACTAAGCAACCCTTGAGCCTGAGTGTGAATTTCAACATCACCTTCAATTAGTGACTGTTTCCTGAAAGAAGTCAAGCTTGTTGAATAAATTAAAAAAAATATCAGTATATGCCTACCTTGGTTTTTGGACAATTTCTCTAATTTATCCTCGGGAAACCTTTTTGCTTTATTATGCTCAAAAATAGTGGGACCATTCTTTCTATTTTTGTCAACAAAATGACAACTACATACCAACGCATGGATGGAAGGTTCTTTATGTTCTTATCCTTTCTCCTAAAAGTATCAAAACGTATAGAATAAATCACTTAGGTGCAATAAACAATTTAGGATTTAGCAATAATACCTTAGTAGGGAAATCCATTTCTTTCTTTCCACGGGATCTTTTGGAAATCTAAAGAAATTACATGTCCGTTTTTCGCTATAATGCTTGCAGTCTGGTGCAAAACACATTACCATAATTATTGTTGTTTTAACTAAAATAACAAAATTAAAATCAAATAAAACAATAAAAACATTATGACATAACCTTAAAATGAATATATGTTCATTTATTTCAAAAATATTTACTTTAAAATGGTACTTTAAAAGCTGAATTTTAAAAGATTTGGTTTATATGTGTGTAATTATCATACTTACGTTTTATTTTAATATAGAATAATAATTAAATAACTCAAACAAAAAATGCTTATGGGGATTTATAATGTTTCCAAAGTTTGTTTGGAAACATTTTGGTTGACACTTGACAGTTTGAAAATTTCTGACGTCACACTCCCCTGTCTTTACTACGGACTACGACTCGATGGATATGAGAATTACGTATTCGATAGGTTTCGAAAGGGATACCGAGAACTCGATATCGAACGAGTCGTCTCGTATCAGAGAAGTTAAGAATCCCACTGCTGATCCCATTGTTTTTTGGTGTTCCTTTTAAAACTGTTTTGATCGGTTCTGAAGAACGGTTCTAAAAGCTAAAAGGAATACACCAATTGATAGTACCATTCCCTCTCACGCACTGTCTCGCGCGGCCAAATGGTTAGGTTGCCTCTAGTAGTGTATGCATTATGGATATGTTCTTACATATTTTTATTTTACAGTTGGCAACAAAAAGCTGCGCATGCTCGCGTTTTTCTAGTTATATGATTAGGGATATTTTTAGTTTCGTGTCTAAAAGTGTTGTTGTTGGTAGTCTTCTTATCGCTTGTGTGCGGTCAGAAGGAATCCATTTTATAAAAATTTGTGTGTAAATGTTATTTTGTGTATGTTTAGAAAAATGAGTGATTTTTCAGCTGTCGCACCTCCGCAGCAGAATTCTTAATCAATCTTCAGCTTTTGCAGCAGCCTTACAGCGCGCGAAACAGGTAAATATTTTAGAGACGCCGTAAAAATGAGAGCTTCAAACATGCCGCTTGATTATTTCTTTGATTGGTGTAATATTTTCGACTATTTTTTTGTAGATTGCTGCTAAAATCAACCCTGGTGCAACTAATCCGGGAGATAATCGTACGAAAAGGCCCCTAGACGACGGTCCCGGTAAGTATGTTATGTTCTTTGTGGGTTCTGAGTTGCGTTTATGGTGAAATCCTTGAAAGGCCCAAAGTGGTCTACAACCGGCGGTTTTAACCTTAAAAAAGCAATTTTATTTTTTTATTTTTTGCTGTAAATACATGGTTCTTATTTATCTTGCAGATAAACATTTATTATTTTGGTGGATGTACCAGTTTTCTTCATTAGTTCTTGTATATTGTTAAAATTGGAAGATTACAGCTAAATTTTTCTTGAATAACCTTATTGGTACTAAAAATGAAGGTACATTCTTAAGTATGGTGATTCTTGGTTATTGTTTGTGTTTCCATTTAAATAGTTTTTACATCTAACCTAATCTTAAACCTTTTTGGTAGCCCAGCAATATGTTTGCATTTTATATCACCCAAATTTAAAGATTAAATCTTTATTAAGAAATATTTAGAGTAGTTGTAAACTCTAAAGAAGTTTTAGTTGTCATATCTCTACGTTTATATCAAATAGTTGAAGCTGGCTGCTGAAGCAACTTGTCTTATTTTTATTAATTTTGTTATTTAGTAAATACATTATTTCTTTGCTTGTAGTTCACATTTTATTTTAACTTGGTGTCTGTAAGAGTAAGACTGGGACTACCTATTCATAAATAAATAAGGGTAATTTTCTAGAAACTTGCAGAAACTCCCATTTTGGAGGAAATTTGGTGTACGGTGTTTTTGGGGCTCTGATCACAAATCTAAAAGAATTCTCAAAATATCAATTATCAGACTTGTAATTTAAACTTATCCTATTTTTTACTATATTCCCCTTCTTTTTGCACACAATTCTTGATTTAAAAACTGAAGTATCCGCGTTTTTCTATGTAGGCTTACATTATTTTTGCATTAAATTGCATAGCTTTACTTTGAATGATTTCAATCCCATGCCATGAAACTGTATGTGTATGTATGGTTGCGGTATTATCAAAGCAAAGCTATGTAATTTAATGCAAAAATAAAGGTAAAAACGTAAAAACGGGGTTTTAAAAGGTAAAAATCAAATATTGTATGACACTGGCTTTCAATCAATAATTGTGTGCAAAAAGAAGGAGGAATATAAAAAATACTATTTGTTTAAATTTCCAAGTCGGATGATAAATATCTTGAAAACAAAATGTTTTCGCCAAAAAAATCTTTTTAGATTCATGATCAGCACCCCAAAAACTCTGCATACCAAATTTCATCAAACTCGGAGTGGCTGCAAGTTTCTTGAAAATTACCAAAATAAGTAACCAGAATAGGATTAGTTAATTTGTTTATTAATTAAATTGTAATAGTACAGGAAATGCAGTATTTTACCTGACAATTTTTGGTCCTGCATGGATCAATTTAAAGTTTTAAACAGAAGGTAAAAAAATAGCCCAAGGTACAAAACCTATATCGAACTGAAGGGCGCCAAAACCCTGGGGGTGGAAATTGTATACTACATTTTAACAACGAAAATCGTTTGAAAAAGTGATTCTAAGCAAAAAATGTTCCTAACATTTTTTTGTAAAACTAATACTTTTCAAATTATTCGCGATTCTGTTAAAATTTGATGTCAATCCATGCAGAACCAAAGAATTGCCAGGTTTTACCTTTTATAGACCTTCATTTCCTGTACTATATAGCTTATTAAAACATGCAAATTGTCTGTTTCTACTCAAACAGCAAAAACTTTCCACTGGGCAATCCCCCATATAAGTAAAGCACGGGTCAAAGCAAATCAAAATAAGCTATCCCAGCTCTGCAGCAAGGTCAAGAAATAGTGGCGACGCATGCTTTACTTATATGGGGGATTGCTCAATGGAAAGTTTTTGCTGTTTGGGTACATTAAGAACATATTTTTTTTTTTAATTGGGTTGGTTGGGCTTTAGATACTGGGAGTTTCGGTAGTATCATTTACCACACAATTAGAGTAAGGCATTGGTGTTAGGAATGTGATAAATAATATCTATTAATTTCTTAAACTTTCATTTGTGGTACAAAACCTAAAAACAATATAAAATTAAAATGAATGTACCAGCCAAGACCAAAAATGCTTGTTATTAAAGTAAATTTGTATTATGAAGTTGAAAATAAACCAACACTAAATAAATTTAGATATTTTTCTAAATTTTGAAGATTATTTTGTTAACTAAATGAGATAACTATTTTTATGGAGTGGTGAGGACCTTGTTAAAATTGACCAAAAGATAAATATAAATTTCGACAAGTAACTTGCATACATTTTTTAAAAAATCAAACAATTTAATGCTACAGATCAAGTAAATTTTACCTAAAAATAATCAGTCTTTATATAACAAACAGAGGAAAAAGTAATAGGTACAATAATTAATTATTCTCTTAAAGATATGGTTTCTTTAGAACCAGATGCAAAAAAGGTCCCGGCATGGGAGGACCTCCAATGGGCCGACCTTCACAGGAGGACCACCCATGGTGGGCCAATGGGCAACGGACCACCTCCTATGGATGACAGTGAAGCCTCCAGGTAGTGGTGGAGGTGGTGGTATGCGTAAGTATATTTTTCAATGTAATTATTTATTTTTTTTAAACCAGCACTTAAACATATTTTTTTTAGAACAAATATAAATTTTCAAAGTAGCTAATAATATAACTAAATTAATTTCCTTAGTGTAAAATAAAAAAAAAGCAACCTTTAGTACAAAAATTTAACTATAAAGTTAGTTCGTGGAAATTAATAAAAGCAATAAACTCAGTAAGCTTATTTTGGTTTAAAGGTAAACAACCATTTTTTTTTTTCTTAACAAAAAACGTGTTCATATTCTTTGTAATTAAAGTTAAAAATTGATTTAGGGATAAATAATTATTACCAATTTACAGCTAAAATAGAAGACACCTCTTCTTTAAAAAATTTAAACTAGACATTATTAGCATATAGCAAAATCAATTAGAATATGTAATACCACTAATGGTATCACAGATTTCTTATGCCAAAATATTATGATTTAACCAAACATGTAAAAACTGAAACCGAATGTTTAGCCATGGTTTCAGTTTCGGCCAAAACAGAAATTCACATGGTCAAGTATAAAGTACTAAAATTTGGGGCTTTTTTCCCAAAAAAATTTAAAAAATTGTCCTTGCTTTTTAAAACCATTCCATTTTAGGGGAGGTCCACACAACCACACAGAATGAAAACATAACAAACAAATGGCTGTTCCATACAAATTTCCTATTCCTAAAGGAATTATTATTATTATTATTATTTCTAAGGGGATTCAAACCCCCAAAACCTCCCATTATATAGGCCCATGTTTTTCCATTACTCGGCAATAGATAATTCAAATTAACCTTGCAACATTGTTTAAAGCCTAATTCTGAACTAGTATAAAAGTCCATGACAATTGATGGTTAAGTTTTTCTTGTTGTTTGTGGCAGTTAATATTGTGTTTTTTAAATAGTTTTTATAATTTATTGAATAAATGAAAATTCAAAATACAAGAATTAGTCTACAATTTATGCTAAATGTTTTGGTGACTGTCATCATAGATTCTGTAAAAAATTCTGTCATGCAGCAAAAGGTGCAAAATTGGATTTGTTATGTCGTAAATATTCAAGAACTTACGTTTTGTCACATACATGTACGTGGAACGTTAGCTAGGAACTACTCTTAGTTTTATTTAGGTTTTAAGACTATGATGCCTAATATTTTGCCTGAAATTTAATGTTTCTTGTTTTCAAAAGCACTTGCTTCTAGTTGAGATGCAAACTCAAAATCGTATATTTCTGTAAATATGGTAAATATTTTCGACACTTGATCCAGATACCCATTTTTATCAGCTGATTGACCGAATTGCAGCACTGCTGCTCCTTCATTTAAACTCTATAATTATTTTGTTTTTATCATTTACTAAAAAGCATAATTATATTTTATAATTTTTAAAATTAAGAGAGCATTGCCGCGAGAAACGAAGTTAGGCGAGCGCGCACGACAGTAAATCGGTTTCGGCACAAGTTTCAGCCAAATTTGGCCGAAGCAGAGACTGCCGCCGAAAAAAATCATTTTCTGTAAAATTTGACGAAAGTAGCTTACAGTGTTTTGTCAATAACCCATCGGTATTACTTTTGGTCTTTGGGCTGTTATTTTCTTCTAGATTCTAAATGATCAGAAACTCTACCGACAAACTATTTCATTGAAAAATATAAAAAACCTTTTTATTAAAAATATGAATTTCCTAAATGTTAAATTTATGAAAGTATAGGGTGCCAAAATTTTAAGAAACTGAAATTTTTTAAAATAACTTTGTTCTAATTCAGATTTTTTTACCAAATTTGGAAGACATTTAATAAATATTTAGAAATATAAAGAATATTAATTAATTATCTTTTTTTTATAATTACTTTATACAGGGTGTTTCCTAATTGTGGTAAAAAATTGAAGAGTGTATTCTTAAGCCAAATTAAAAAAAAGTCATACAAACAAAGGTCCGGAAATGCTTTGTTCTTAAGATAAAGGGTGTTAAAGTTTAAACATAAAATCGGGTTTTTCATAATATTTTAAATATGCCTTATCCGATTTTAATTAAATTTAGCTCTGCGTATTTGTTAAAATGAGTAGTTTTTTAGCTAAACTAATTTTAATTAGTGAAAGCAGTGGCGGCGTGGGACCCATATTAGTTATA
>JACEGR010012589.1:0-11141 GCA_014170235.1 Listronotus bonariensis | reverse complement strand
GCTTAAGATAAAAAATATTTTAAATACAAAAGTCTTAGGGTTTTATAAGAACCGCTAGGATTTGATGAAAGAATAAACAAATGAAAATTGCAAAGTAAACAAAAGAACATTGATTTTGTTATTTTAAAAGGAACACCATGTATATTTTCAGTTCAGTGGAAAGGCATTTTTTCCTGTTTTTAAAAATATATACTTTGTCTATATTGAGACCACCATTTATCGCAGAAACTGACTCTGAATCCTGGAAACGTCAGCCGCTCTGATTCATAGACAATTTAACATGACATGGGTTTGCTTTCAATTGTTTCTCTGAGTATGGTCTTTTTTTACCACTGGCTTTAAACGCCTGTTTTATTACTTTTTCTACATTATGAAATATTCTAACAAAAAAAACAATTATTTTAAAAATATACCTTACAGTAAATAATTACCGTCACACAGAAAATTATTATAGGACGGAGCATCCTAATTTAGTAACTCCCTCCACATGTGCAATTTATTATGTATGTGAGAAATTTTGACGACAGAAATACTGCTGCAAGAAAAAAGCGGACAGTTACTAGAAATGAAGAAAAGGACTAATTATTTGTTTTTATTTATTGTTAAAAAGGTTTTACAGAACCACTTTAAGTTGTTTAAAGTAAAAAAATAATAACAAAATACATGTAGCTCCATTTTCTTAAATTAAAATATTTATTATTTCAGAATTTTTTTTTCGTTTTAACCAATACAAATACCATAAAGGCCATATTTAGAGAAACAAATGAAACCAGAGCTGCCTGTTAAATTGTCTATGAATCAGAGCGGTTGACTTTTCCAGAATTCAGAGTCATTTTTTGCAATAACACGGTTCAGCAACAGCTGCCAGATATTTGGTATGTCGATAAAGTAGAACTTTGGTAATCCGGTACATACATATCGATACCGTAATTCGCTAATCGGCTAACTCCATTTTGCTTCAAAACAAAAGGATACTTGGACTATTATAAAACATAAACCTAAAAGAATTTATATGGTTTCTTTATTTAAAATAACCCCAAAAATATTGATCTACCCAACAAATGTTAAAAAAACTTTATTTTAATTTTTTTCCATATTATTTTTCAAATATTTTTGTGTCTGCTGTAAAATTTTGTGAATATGGAGTTCACCGATTTGCGAATTACGGTATCAATATGTACATATACAGGGTGATCATTTTTAAGTCTAGTTTAGTGCTATTATTGGAGATACGAAGTCGTCGTAAACTGGCATTTTTAAGTGAAACACCCTGTATCACCATTATCATCACCGTTAAATAGATATTTTAAAGAGCTTTAAGTAAACATCACATTTAATATGTCTATCTCTTATAGTTTTGGAAATATGGCCATTCAAATCTAAAAAATAGTAGATTTAATGTCGATTTTATCTCCGACACTAAACTTAGTGCTTATACACATATACACCTAGCTTGGAGATAATCAGATTTGGATGGCCATAATTCCAAAACTATAAGATATAGACATATCAAATGTGGTATTTTCTTAAACCTCTCTATAAAATATCCATATAATGGTGATGCAATATACAGAATGTTCTACTTAAAAAATGCCAATTTACTCTCAAACTTCCGAGGATGGCTATATTTCCGAAACTATTAAAAATTGGATATAACACATTTTTTTATATGTTGTTTGATAGATCTTTTAAATGGTGATATAATATACAGGGTGCTCCATTTTAAAAAAAAGTATATTTTTGCAAGAAATTGAAAACCCGATGTTTAATTGTTATTTTGTTGGCAACACGTTAAACAGCGGAAAAAATGTTACTACTTTGCCAACTTAACCGACTCCGCATCTCCAATAATAAAGAGGTTAGCAATAGTGCCGACTTAAAAAATGATAACCCTGTATGTAATAAAAAAAATCCAATAAAGAAAAGAGTAGTGAAATCCACATAAATAATACATATACAGGATGTATCTAAAAGTTGCGTAAAAAATTCTGACCCAAGTTATTCCAAAACTGGATAATTTTGGGGATACAGGGTGTTATAAATTTATTGTGGTTTTTGGTTTTTATAAATAATTTTGGTAATAAGAGGTGTATTGTCACAATATTTCTTTAGAGGGGTTTTAAGACGTAAGAAACTAGAATCTGCTATCAATTTTATTGTTAACTCTAGAGGGCACCATCTGCGGTCTTAAACAAAAAAATAACAAAAAACTTTTTTAACCACTCTGTATGTAACAATTAAATAAAAATTCTTATTTTTTAATATATTTTACATAAAAGAGGTATAAGTGATAAAAGTTTGTGGAAGTTGTACTGTACTAGGCTTACTATAGTATAATATATTATGCAACAAGTTTCAAAAAATACTCTTTGCATACAAGTATGATGTTTGTGCTTGAGCCTTAGGAGAGTGCTACAAGTCATACAAGTGTGCAAAGAGTCAGTTTCAAACGTGTTGCATACGATATTTTTTTACGACAGCAGAAAATAAGGTTTAATATGTGATTTTTATTATTTTTATTTTTTTAGCTTTTGACAGGACTGTGTGAAAACATTTTATAAACTGCGCCGTGTAAAAAGTTTTTATTCGCTTATGTCAAAACTAAATGACAGAAAATAAATTATTTTTGACCGGTTGACACTAACGAGATTGACATTAAGGAATTTTTAATTTAATTTACTTAAACTGTAGTAAGATTAGTGACGGTTGAATAAGCATGTTAATGGTAAAACCCCTTCTTTAAGCAAATCATATTACTAAAGTTTAAGGTAACTCTACAAAAGATATAGGGATATATGTGTATCTAATAATATATGACAAAATAGATAATTTTAAGTAATATGCTTGTTCCCGTAACTGATACTAAAATTTACGAAATAAGGTATTTTTATTATTATTTGTAAAACAAACAAATGTCTTAAAACTACACTTTTTATGGTTGTAGTAACAGAGATCACTACAATTTAACAAAAAAATATGTTTTAGGTTAAGGATTTTAGGGGTAGTAGCTTCCGTCAAGATATATAGGTTTAGTATGTATTCCATTACCAAATAAAAAAAAATATATAGGTTGACCTATTACACCAATACTATTATTTAAAATTTAGTACTTCCTATGACTTTAGTAATAGCTAGAAACTCTAGACAGACAGTATGTCATACAGTAGTGTAGTGTGTTAATAGTTATAGTATAATATTAAGGTACTAAAGTCCAAGGAACAGTTAATTTTTGCCAATAGTACCTGGAAAGTTACAAAAGGATTATGTGTATTAGTTTTAGTATAAGCCAAAGAAACTTGTTGATTTATATTACGCAAATTGCAAGATGTTAAAGATGGGTTCATATTTAATTCATTCTGAAAGCGATGCTGCCATCTACACAAAAAATGATAAAGTAAACGAACCTTTTCGAATGCACAAAGCCAGAGCCTGATATCACCTATTTACAAAACATTCTCTTATTTCGCCATTGTCCTACACTAGAAACTCGTTGAGTTAAGTATTTTTTGCTGCAATAAATCATTGTTCACAAAAGGGTTTCTTTACTATATCATCACGGCATCACTTTCAGAATGAATCAAATATGGACCCATCTTTAACTAACACGACCTACTTGGCTCAAATTTTTATGACATTCGTAGTGTATATCCATTATTTTCGTTACACCAGACTCAACCTATGTGAAAAATTCACACAGTAGAATCACACATCATGTGAAATTAGTCATTTTCAGATCCTGATTGACATGCGTTTTAGGCACTTTTTATAGCAGTCTTTTTTGTTGTTTAAAATCACAGCCGCTTCTTTAAAATTCCTCTTTTTCCAGTGATCTTTCTTATGAATAATTTTAGCCTTTATTCATTGTATGTGGTGATGTATTGACCACGCCACTTTCTGCCCCACTGGCATAGTTGTGTTCAGTAATGTCTAGCAAGTTATTATGGAGAGATAGGTACGCGATTGAACAAGGTGTAAAAATTATTTTAAATTAAATTATTAAAATTAAATTATTAAAATTTATTATTAAAATAGGAATTATATCGAAATAAAAATGGTAATGTGAACTGGCCGCCACGGTCATGCAATCTCTCACCATTGGATTATTTTCTGTGAGGCTACCTTAAATCTAAGATCTACGAGAATAAAGATGGGTCTACATTTAATTCATTCTGAAAGCGATGCCGCCAATTACACAAAAAATAATAAAGTAAAGAAACTTTTTGTGAACAATAATTTATTGCAGCAAAAAATATTTAACCCGACGAGTTTCTAGTACCACGCCACGTGCCACCGGTTTTATAGTAGGACAGAGGCGAAATAAGAGAATGTTTTTTAAGTAGGTGATACGTGTTTTAGCAATGTATTTTTTATTATTTATCTAAAAATATGTAATCAGGCTCTGTCCGAGGCTATGTGCATTTGAAAAGGTTTGTTTACTTTATACATTTTTTGTGTACTTGGCGGCATTGCTTTCAATAATGAATTAAATATGGACCCATCTATACATTCAAGAACACAATAAATTAAAAAATTAATTAGAAATTAGGCCACAAGAATCCATTCAAGTAAAAAAGGTAAAGGAGGATATTTAAACAACAATAGGTATTTTCAAAACTTATACCACTACTCCTATAAATTTCTTTTTTCAATATTTAAAGTTCTGACGATCTTGTTGGTAAACCTTTTACATACATTCTTAAATAAATGGTATGGTTTCAGTTGCCTCTGGTTTTTTTTTGGTGGGGGGCTTAAGCTCCTGTTTATTGCGTATACAGGGTGTTTCGGGAGGAAAGGGAAATATTTTGGGAATATGTTTATAAGGTCAAAATAAGAGAAATTAACCTATATGTTTTAATCCGATTCTTAACCGTCTCTGAAATAATCAGTTCTAAAGTGTTTTTGTAACCATTTTTTATTTTAAAAGCAACACAAACAAATACTAAACAAAATTCCACAAATTTAAAATTTTTTCAAAAATACCCCCACCAACTTTAATACATTTGTTAATCGCTTGTGTTGCGCGTTGAATTGCTTGCGGATTGTTTTTAATGATATTTGCAGCATTAAAAATTCGATTGTGGAGTCCATCTACGGTTTTTACTCGTGTTTCGTATACTAGTGATTTCATCCATCCCCAAAGGCAATAATCCAATGGGTTTAGGTCTGGTGATCTCGGTGGCCAAGCTTGAGGCCCTCCTCTGCCAATCCAACGATCAGAAAAACGATTATTTAAGAAATTACGCTTCCGGCGACTAAAATGAGGCGGTGCTCCATCGTGCTGAAAGAACATTCGATGTCAAACAATCAGCGGAACATCATCCAACATGTGTGTTAAATGGTCTTCCAAAAATTGTAAATAGCCATCTCCAGTAAGACACTCAGGCAGTACAAAAGGGCCAAATAACTGGTCGTTGAGCATTCCACCCCACACATTAATACTGAATCGGTGTTGAAAGTTTCGTTCAAACGTGGCATGAGGATTTTCATCCGACCACCGATGTTCATTGTGACAGTTACTGATTCCATCGCGGGTGAACTGAGCTTCATCGCTAAATAAAATGTATTTATGTAAGCCTCGATTTTGTTGGATCCATTGCAAAATTAAACCCTTAAGCCAGAATCACCTAATTGAAGATGTTGAACCGGTTGTACATGGAAAGGCTTTAAACCGTTTTTTATAAGTGTCTTCCAAACGTCCAAATGTGATTCTTTCATAATCCGCCTCGAACTAACATCAGGGTTCCCTTCAGCCATATCCAGAATATTCTCTTCGTCTTCCACATTTAGACCCGCCTTTCGTTCAGAATCAATCCTTACGCTTGGAAACATTCCTGTTTCCTGAGCATTTGCAAAAACCTTTTAAAAAACTTTTCGATTGGGAACTCCTAGATTGGAAAACGACGTCGGTATTCATTAACAGCACGTAATGCGCTACCATTACAGAAGCCATACACGAATATCATGTTAGCATACTCCCTATGAGTAAATGTATGAGGCATTACGTACGGAACCTTTTCTCTTTTCGAGTCGAAATGCTCAGAATCAATCAAACTGACAATCATGCTTGTCAAAACTATCAGTTAATTAAATTAGGTATTAACAAGCAAAGAAATACCTAAAAACTGGTGTTAGAAATACAAAACCTATTAATTACTTCAAATTTAAAAAAAAAAAAAAAAAACTTTATCACTGATTATTTCAGAGACGGTTAAGAATCGGATTAAAACATATGGGTTAGTTTCTCTAATTTTGTCCTTCTGAACATGTTCCCAAAATATTTCCCTTTCCTCCCGAAACACCCTGTATTTGCCGAAAAACACTAATATACTTTAAAGGTTTAATAATTTTAGGGGGCTATTCGCCGCTTCGGGACGGCTAAGCCCCGCACCCTAATTGCGCCTATTTATGGTTTCTAATATTATTATTGTTAGGTAGTAAAATATCACGTATTAAAACACCGGGCAATGTTTAGTGTAAATTAACACGCTTCATCGTTGCCAAAGTTGGAATAACATTTTAATATAACAACATACGGAAACATACCGCTTGAATAACCCAACCCAACGGTTTAACAATACAAAAATAATGGTTAATTAAACAACAGTGGCGTTACAACATCAACAGCTGCATTGTTAAAATTAACTGTGTTTCGCTATGTTGCATTGTTTATCCACTTGTTTTTTATTTCCTTGCGTTTGCCATAATTCTTCATAACTTTTTAAAAAATCATATTTTTAAAAATTAATTACACTTTATTTATTGTTGGACACTAAGTTCCTGAATATGCTTTGTAAATTGTAATACCCAATCTTTTCAAGACATTTATTTTGTGTCCGTTACCCTGACTATGCTTATGTTTTTACGAAATTCGTAATCCATATATTGGAGTTGAAGCAAGGCAGCTCGTAGAACATTTTACTTTAGTTTAAAAAATATTCTGTCAAAACCTTCCCATATTTTGTTGAGTAATCATTATAGGCGATTTTCTTAAAACTAAATTAGAAGAAGAATACTTTTTTAAGCTATTTTCAGAACTTTGTATTTTTAATAGTTAAAAATTGCAATTTTAAAATGAAATTTCCCCTCATACCCCTTCATTTTACTAGCAAGACGCACGACTGCGAGCTCGTAGCGGTTTTGTGTGGCCAGACCTTAAGAGTTACTATCTTAAAGAATATTATAGTTTTTATAGTCAGTAGTTTGTAAGATGACTCTGAAATGACTGACATCAATAATATAATGGTAATTTCAGGTTCCTAAACCCATCACTAAACCAGATTTGGAAAACAAACGCAGAACGATCAGATATCTCTTTCGCAGGATCTTAATTTAATATTGGATTGGGGCACCAAAAATCTCGACCACTTTAATGCATCCAAAACACAATCATGTTCCTTGTCGCGAAAAGAGTTACCAAATACTCATCCTCTACTTATGAGCGGCCAAGTTTTACAGAGCAAAGACACCTTCAATCTTGTGGGCGTCACATTTGAAAGTAACCTTAACTGGCATAAACACATTTATCTTGTATCTATAGCCACGGCAGCTTCAAAAAGCTTGGAATTCTCTTTCGAGCCAAAAGTATTTTTCCCCTTCTAATTTGTACACTTTGTATGTGTCCCAAATCCGACCTTCCTTGGAGTATTGTTCTCATATGTGGGGCATGGCTTCCCACAACCCTAAGCATTCTGAATTCTATTCAAAGAAGAGCTATTCGTCTCATTAATGATCCTTCACTTACAGAAAGGCTTCCCTCTCTTGCCCATCGTCGGGCTGTGGGGGATCTATCGCTTTTTATAGATACTTCCATGGCTTCTGCTCTGAAGAATTGTCCAGTATAATTCCTTCACTCACGGTTCCCAACAGAGAAACTCGTGGTTCCGCGCGTATGCATCCCTATACGATCCAACTGGACAGGCCCCAAACTTTCTACTTTGTTCGTTCTTTTATCCCTAGAGTTTCTAGGTTGTGGAACCTGCTGCCCGCGGAGGTCTTTCCTTCTCCCCCAAATCTTCAAGTATTTAAGTCCCGTGTCAACAAACCCTCTTACCTCGCTTAAGACACCCACGGTACGTTAGTATTTAGGCTTTTAGTCTTCGTGGTTTGTCCAAAGATAAAAAAAATAAAAAAGTTCCTTATATTTTTAATTAAAATTTTATATATTATTTTAAAAGCAGAAGCAAATTGTATTTTAAAAAAGTAAAAAGTTGTTTTATAAAACGCATTGTTAAAGTTCAAAGCACAAAAGATCGTTTTGTTTTCCTGTCATGTAATAAAAATGGGATCTAATTAAAGATGTTAAAAGTTTTCAAAGCTTAGAGAAAGTTTAATTAGCTCCTTAAATTATTAATTAATAATTTTAAAAAGGCATAGCCATGGAACAGAGAAATAGTTGTACCCATTTATTTTAATTATGACTGACGAATAAATATGGAGCGACCTAAGCGTATATGCATGCGCTTAAAAAATTTATTGTTTTTTTATCTTTATGACATCTCACGAAGGCTTATGCCTAAATACCAGTGTACCGTGAGTGCCGGGTTACTGGTTTTTAACTCATTATTGTCGTGTTCCGTCAACGTTATCCAAGCACTGAAACATGCAGTTTTTGCATTTCACAGCTTCTTTTAGACAACGCTGTAGTGCCACCACGGATGTTATTTTTAAATATCTACTACCTAGAAATGACAGAATATTACACAGTGGTTTGCCATTGCCAACTGTGAGGTGACGAGCAATGAAAAATCCGATGTCTGACTCCGAGATTCGAATCCGGATCGCTGCGGTTAGAGACTAACGCGTTAACCCTCTGCACCACTGCTCGCCACAAAAGTAAAAAAGGTTCAAGAAAACATGAAGTGAATACGCACGAATAAGTGCGCCCTCTATCTATGTTCGCTTAAATTTGAACGCACCTTTAAAGCATTCGAAAAAATCGACACCAGGCTGGCTCGCATTTGCAGAAACATGTGTATGTGTCTTTGCTCAACATATGCGTGTGGAGATCCGTACACGGCACGTTTCACGTAGGGATTATACTGTATGTATAGTTAAAGTAAATTCATTAATTTATTAGTTGAAACTGAATAAAAAACGTCATTTTTACAAAATATGGTAAAACACCGTTGGTTTATAGTAAAAAAAAAGATCAGTCGAACTCAGTATACACTTTTAAAGAGCGAATATTGAATATACGTGATTAATAAAGGTCATTTAAATTAGGTGCCAGTGACCATTAGTAGCAGTATTATTATTGCTCTTTAAGATCAAATAATAATATAGGTAGCCATCCTCAAAAGTTAAATAGTATCTAAAATAACATTTTTTATGACACACTCTGTATATTGTATCACCTTGAAAAGGTATTTTAAGGGGTTTTAAAAAAATTACATTTGATATGTTTATTTCTTGTAATTTTATAAATATGAGCAACAAATCTAGAAAGTAGGTAGGTATTAAAATACAGTTTTCCTACGACCACTTGTGAAAATAGCAAATAACACACTGGTTTCATGCATAGAAAATGCGTTATATCACACTAGTGTTGCAAAGTACTTTACAGCACTAGTGTTGCAAAGTACTTTACAACACTCGTGTGATATATATTATGATGTCATTCTAAAAACTGCTATTGGTTTTGCAAGTGACATATTTATTGTAGTGACAGTAAAAAAGCTTTTTACTTACCTTAAACAGTAGAACCCAAATTAGCGAAAATCATCTTATTGACGTTAAGTTACTGCACAGTATAAGCTTTCTTCCAATATTGAAAAGAGTAATAATAAAATTTCCGAAAAAATAAAAACATAAACAAAAATAGACATTACCACAAAAAACAACTTTCACTGACAGCTCGCTCAGTGGCACAGTGTTGTCAGGTAAGTAGATCAAATTAAAAATCTCCCTTCTACCTTTGAGCACGCACCTTATAGAGGCAGCCTTGCCGCTTGACCGTTCGACTTAAAGCGCCAGAGAAAAAAGCCTATAGATCAAATTCCTTTCTCTCTTTCTTGGTGTACTCAAACAACTAGTTAAATCTTTTTTTTAATCCCTAATTAAACCTAAGGCTAATACACACTTTATGAATCCACTTTCTTTTATCCATTCATAAATAGAATCAGACCCTTCCGACGTTGCCAAATGCTTTCCATATTTTGCATGGTAACTGACGTTTGGTAGTCGTTTTTTTCTTACTTTTAGGACTTTAGGTTATGCATTTACAATTTTCATATTTTTTATATTTTTTCTTAAAAATATGAGGAAAAACTGTAATTTTTACTTAATTTTACATGTGATGTTCAGTTTCATTAACACGTTTTACCAATTTTACCCCACCCAGCACCCCTTTTCACTCCCCGGTCCCGTAAGTTTGTTTACTGATATTTTTTAAAAAACGGAATATTTTGGATATGCACCACTTACATTTTATTTAGAAGAGTGTCTACAATATGTAAGTATCGATAATTTTTAAAAACCCTTATAATAGCAGAAAACCGTATTAAACAATTACCGTTATTACATAACAAAACCATACAATTTTTATTAAGTGAGGGCCTTTTAAATTCCAAAATGATAAAAGTTATATAATGCTTCTAGGTAGGTGATTTTCGATGTAAAAATATTGTCAAAACAGTATAATAAAGTGAGGAAAAGTACATATCACACTAGTGTTGCAAAGTAAATATCACCCTAGTGTTGCAAAGTTCTCAATTGTTTTTTTATTTTTTCTGAACAGACAAACTTTAATTTATCTATTTTTTGGTGAATAATTTGTGGTCGTAGGAAAAATAGTGTACAGTACTCGTGTGAAAATGACTTTCTTACACTCGTGTGAAATTAGTCATTTTCCACTGATTTGTAATGTAATATACTATTATCTATCCACAGCATTTAACTAAGTGGTCATAGCCTAAAGCTGTAGATAAGAGTAAAATGCATATTTAGCATAAGTTTCATTTTTTGTTAATTAAATTTAGTTTGATTTAAATGGCTATATAAGTATAATTGTTACTAACTAATACGTTGATATAAGTTAGATAAACTGGTATTAAAATTACTTTTTTCTTTATGTATTAACTTTTCCAAAAGCGGCATTTTCACGTTTTGCTATGTTCAGTAAGAGCTTTTACATTACTATTTTA